>JAHWFP010195677.1:0-18601 GCA_023313725.1 Lithobius niger | reverse complement strand
CCCAACTGTTTTAAATCGTCACCGTACAATTTGCGCCACAATTGCTCGTGGTTCTTTAAAGTGACTTCGTTGGGGGCCATGGCAGTAATTGAATGTCGGGTGTTGTTGTACGAATCTACAATTTTCTGAATGACTGGCACGTATTCGTAAGTGCCTTTAGACGTAAAGTAACGATGCAATCTAGATTTAAGTTCCCTTTGAAATCTTTCTACTTTACTATTTTTAATATCTTCATTTTCGGTAGTGAAAAAATTAATGCCTTCTTCCTTTAAATAATCCTCGACCTCTTTCCCTTTAAATTCCGTCCCTTTGTCGCTGCTCAGATTCATTACTTTATGGTCCATACGTTTAAATATTTTCCTAAAGGCTTCGACCATCTCTTGCCCAGTTTTAGTACATAACACTTCCACCCAAGCTTTCCGACTAAGTCCGTCCAAACAAGTTAAAATGAACCTATACGGTTTGTTATAAGTCCTTAAAGATACCATATCGGACAAGTCACATTCTAAGAAACTCCCCAAACCCCCTACAATTATCTTGTTACGTTTAAATTTATATCTCGTAGGTTTATGTATGGTGTACGTATCTTGACGTAAAAGCCAGTCTTTAATATCTGCTAAAGTATAAGATTTACCGTCTTTCCTAGAGCGAGCGTGTAATTTTCTAGCCGGGGCAAAACTGGTGGCCTCGGCTAAACTATCGTAATACAATTTAGTTAAATAAGCGTCCATCCTCTCTCTTTCTCTATAATTACTGGAAAGAGTCCCAATCAAAATCCTCTATCTTTCTCCGCCGGTTGCCCCGTCGCCTAACAACGGGAGGTTGATCGGCTCTTTCTTTCTCCACAATATCCTCCTTCCTTCTTTTTTTGCTTTTTACTTCTTCTACTTTCGGAGGTGTGCCGGCTAGTGAGAGTGTGGGCGGCCCGGGAGAAGCTGGAGGAAGAATCGAATGTTTAGCGGGAGTCGGACTGGCAGTTGTTGTTGTTGTTGTTGTTGGGGCTGCTGACAATCTGAATTGATCGATAAACTGATCTCTCTGCTGCTCGAGCTGGCCGATATATTTTGCTTTAAAATCTAAAGGGAGATGATCGGTATTTAAAATAGTATCTATTCGAGCTTGAATTTCTTTTAATTTGGTATATAGACCTCCTTCAGGCAAGTACAGGAATCCATGGGGTTGACTGTCGGCTGCTGCTACAGTTGTTGTTGTTGTTGTTGGGGCATATTTCTTATAAGTATCTTCAGGGACCAAACACACTCTATTCAGTAGAGAACTCATTATTATTTATTAGCGCCAAATATACCCCCTAGAACCGACAAGGCTGTAGGAATAAGCCGGGGCAGTATTAGACCTCCTTTTTGCACCAGCACCGTTTTTCTAGATTTGAGCGAAGCTCGACGGTTCCCTAGAAGTCGGATTTGTTTCTTATACTTCTTCAATTTACAACGAGTGGATGGTGAGACTTTAAGTTTGTTATTCAATAAATTCAAGGTGATTTCGGATATACAGTTCACTTGGGACTTGTCGGCGTGTTGTAATAAATTCGTGCGTTGTTGATTGCTGAGTTTACACAACGCTTCTAGGAGCGGTCTATTTTTTCGAACGTTCTTCATCGGGAACTTCACGTCGAATAAACTAAAGTAGTTTCTTCGGGAAATATGGGTTCGCAACCGAGTCGCGTCGTTGGATTTCGAGTGCATGTCGACCAATAAATAACCGTATTTCTGGCTGGTGATGGCGTCATCGTAAGCGGCCATGAACTGTTTAGTTTTGGACGGGTAGGCCTGGGCCGCAAAAGTCATTATTTGTCGTTTATCTCTCAAGTTTCTCAGCAGCACTACATATTGAGCATTTAAAGCAATGTCCCTTTGATTTTTACCTTGACAGAATAAATTCTGCGTCAAGTAGAAAATTGAAAATTTATTGTGGTGGCCGTGTCTAGTAAACAGTTCGGCAATATCGCAGCTAGATGTAGCCATGGCTGACATTAAATCATCAATTATGAGGGCCTTGTGAATGTTAGGATCGTAGCTAGCGACGTCCGTCGGCAAACCGCGATGGAATTTAATTCTATCTTCGTATTTTTCCATCCAGTTCTGGTAACTAGAATAATGCCAATGTATTTCTTCAATTTTCTCGTCCGTCATAGAGTCCAAATGATCGATAAATTTCAAGACCCAAGAAGTTTTTCCACCACCAGTTGGGCCAGCAACTATGCAGTTAAAAGGCGCATGAAACTGGGCAAAATCGGCTATTAACTGAGCACCCATCCTGACTCGTTGTTGCTGCTGCTGAGTCGAGGAATATTAAACTGGTGAGGCAGCCACCACGCCAAACAATTTAAAAATAAAATCAACAGCAAGATTATACTAGAAATTGAACGTTGGTCCATTACTGGCAAATGTCACTACGCGAATGACCACCGGCTACTTTCCATCTTTATTTTATTTCCTCCCCCCCTCCCCTCTATAGGGCCCGGGGCTCTCGGGGGCTCTTGGGGCGGCGGCGGCGAGCGAGGCAACCTCGCCTCGCTCCTATTTTTTTTTTTCATTCTTTGAATTACTAAATCGTAAGTGACAAAACTCGACCGTAAAAATCAACCTCGTCGGCGCTTGAAACGAAGGAAGTTGCGGGTCGACTGTAAACGCATAAGATCGGAGCTCCTAAAACCAACCCCGCACTTTCTCTATGATTCCTATACGCCGCGTCGTTCACTTTGTAATGTCACGCATCAACCACAAGAGTGAAAATGCTGACTTCACTCAAATCAAATCATTCAATAGGAATTATTTTTTCGCTTTTCCCAAGCACCGTACAGTTCAAGTTCGACATGTAGTCGGCCGCCAAATAGTTTCTTTCATAAATGCTGCGTAAATGTGACGCGCATCGCCTGCCGTGAATAACTTGACTTCTCGCGCAGGCTGGTGCCACGACGCCTCTTTTTTCCCCTCCCTTACACATTCGCAACGCGTCATACCGGAACGAGAAAAGGGGAAAGAAAAGTTATCAGTTGTTGCTGCTTTTTTTTTTATTTGTAAAATACTAAATGAATAGTAGGTTTGCAATGTCTCTTAGCGAGATTAGGGAATTCGACGACGTTGCACGCGTCATTTTTAATACTGAACGAATCACCGGCTGAAAGTTCAACTTTGCGCCATTTAGGGGACGTGTCCTTAAATACACTATACAAAAGAATCATAGGGGTTTTCGCACCCAAGACTAAACCTGCGTAGTCTTTAAGATTTTCGTAAGGGGAAGAGTCGATTCTATATTGAAATTTGACGACGCAACATTTGGAAACGAGTTTGGCGTCGCTAGAATAATGGGGAGCTATCAACTCGTTCAAGTCTTTCAGTAATTTGGGCATTTCAGCTACACTTTCGTACGTAGTGCGGCATTGATTATGCATCCAATCCATAGGCGCTTTCCATTCAATTTTTTCGAGCAGGGTTTTGTAAATTTGAAAGCTTCACCCGCAGTAAACAATTTGACGACTTTTAAAACTTCGTCTTCGCGAACCGGGTTAAACCATTCCACCGTGCAACTGTCCGAACGATGCCGTAACATTCCCAACGAAGTCATACTAAAATTACAAACAAACAAACAAAAAAAAAGGAAGGTATTAGAAATCCACGTCGGGTTCCTCTGTAAACAACCATTTTGTAAAACTTAACGTGAATGCTGGGTCTTTCAATAACGGTCGCTGGGGAACAGTATGTCTGTAAAACTGAATAGTAGGAGGATTGATTAGGAACAAGCTTCCCGGCTCCAGAGTCACAGTGTAAGAAGGCCGGTCGCCGTCGTGGTGGTTGTGCCGCATCGAGTGTACCCGTTTACCCGTTGTCATGATAGCGACTGGTGCAGTTACGTCCATTCCTTCTCTACCATTATAGGCGTACCAGGGTTTGTACATCATTCCCGTGGCGTACCGTTCAATATGTAGACAATTATAGCGCACTTCGCTTATTCTGGAAACGTAATCTCTTACATTTTCTAAAAGAGGCGTCAGTGGCTTGACACGAATGCTGCTTTCCCCAATTTCTTCAGCGTCCGTGTAGCAGCTATATTGTCTAGGAATGATATGACGACGATTATCGATTCTAATATGGTCGTGAGGCGGACCTAAATATTCAATTTCAGCTTCTAGAGCATGAACCAAATGTCGTATTTGAGTCTCGGTAGCAATGTTTTAAAATACACTACACCATGGTGCAACAACGACGTTCTTATTTCCGTCCAGCTAATCGAGGGAAGTTTATCCGGGAATATATCAGAAGTGGAAGTTACTTCATCCATGTCCCTTTAATTTCTCTCTCTTTCTTTCCCCGAGTCTGCAACGAAAAGAACAGAGAGAAGGGGGAAACTAATAGGTCAGTCATTGGATACACGTCAGTTAGTGCGCGATGCTAGTTGGAGGATCGATCGTTAAAAATAGCGTTTATATAAACAGAAGGGGGAAAAAAACAGATTTTGCCCGGGCCAGCTCATACTCTAGCTAGGCAGTCAGTGAACCAACAACATCACTAAAGCAAAAAAAAAAAAAAGATGCAGCTTTTCGTAGTAAAAGTTGCGCTGTCCGGACTCGTAGTGGTCATGACAGCTGTGTTTCTAGGTTTGATTTGGCGTTACATTCCGGACAGTTGGCCTACCTTTCCCTCTCCGACCAGCAATATAGAAATGTTGGTCGTTTCAACACCATTACCAACGCCGCAACTAACCACCTTGACAACGGAGCTAACCACCTTCAGGCCACCAATCATCTTCAAGTCAACATCTCCTCCACCTCCTCCCCCAGCTGACTTCGGTAAAATGTTTTTAAAAAGGGCTTTTTCAGGTTATTTCTAGTAACACGATGCTCATTCTTGTACTTATTTATCCCTCATAGATTCAGAAAGAGGATCGGGACTTGTTTTCGATTTTGTTAGCAGCGAGTGGAGTTGAAGAAATGTTGTTCAAAGAAACATAAAAACTTGTTAATGCTTTGAAGAAAATAAAATTGTTAAAGGATAATTGTTAAAAAAATAAACAACCGAACAAAACCGAAAATTAATAGCCCTATAGGGAAAAGTCACGTACGTGCTTCCATTCATCCACCGTTTGTTGGCTACAGCACTATAGATTTTGTTTAGGCTCGTAGTGAGTAAATGACTGTTTTTCCGGATTTTTAACCACTGTCGCTAAACGTATAAAGTCCAAGACTTGACTATTTCTAAAATTTAAAGTAATCCCGCTGAATGAACACACACACACACACATTGGCATTTGCGTGGAGTTGTAAAGCCTAATTTCTCTGCACAAGAACTAATTTACGGATCTGTTTATACAGTTTCGTGTCACCGTCGGCGAATGCCTTGCAAATAACTGTTGCTCTAGCCAAACACGACTTATCGAAGTCATTTTTAGGAAAGATTACCGACCTGCGCCGACCACTAGCTAGTCATGCAATGACCTTAGCGCGACGCTTTTTCTTTAGGAAATGACCCGACTCTGGGCACTTCGATGTGCGTCACTTTGATTTCCAATTTACTGAAAATATCAATTTCATGGCTACTTTGGTTACTTGAAAAAAAAAAAGGACTCAAAATATTTGCGACGGCGAATGTTTCCCTGACATGGAAAAGAGGAAAGAGATTATTATCAAATCCCGAGCCTGAAATACAAATGCTGTTGTAGTGCTGAGGCCTAAACATTTTTTTTCCTTACTCGTTTAAAAATGTCAGTTAAAAACTGATGTGGTCTAAACGATTTCTAGTCAAATACTCCTGGTCAATAGGGGCAATATTTAAGGTATAAACAGAAGTGTTAGTGCTGAACTTTTTCATATAGTTACCCCCTACATTTAACAATGCTGAATCTTTTTAAACATTAAGTCGCTTCGAGTCTCACAATCATGGTCATGACGGTGCTCAGAACACGATGGTTTGTTATTTTTGCCCTCCACATTCCCCCCACCTTGCTGGTTCGAATACACTGTTGGGTTGCACTGGAACGGTTATTAGGTCCGTTATTCGTTGAGTCCAGCAGGCTACTGCCTGAGAAATGTGAGGCAGCAAATATTTCATATTAATAATGTCATATTCTGTTAAGGCCGCTGATTTAGCTCCTTCTGTCAAAACGAGCACATTTTCAGCTACTAGGCGAATCGACACATTCCCTATTTTAACGTCCGATGGAGCATTCGCTTGTCTCCAGTATAAACGACCCATCAGGCCGAGCCATCGTGCAGGTTCTAAAATAGGGGCTTCCTCTTCATTTTTCCCTATATTAATTTTAACCGTGTTGACATCCGGAAATATCCGTTGGTACTTAAGGTCAGAAAGAGGAAACGAATCGCAATAGGAACCGTAGTTATTCATGACTGTGGGAAGGAAAGCTAACGTTACTACTCCAACCAAGTCACTGCGACTGGTGTGGGGGAGGGTACGAGCTCCTTCATTTTTCTATCTAATAAACTAGAAATGTCAGCAACATAACCGATCAACCCTGAAAACTGCCGGTAGTTTAACACTATGTATTTACGTCCATATTTTTCCAGAATGAATTTGGCCTGATACGCTGATCCACTTTGAGAGACGATGATTTTTAACGCAGGGCCATAGGTTCGGCCGGTCATTATTTGTTGCTGTAGGCTACGTTCGTTCACGATTCTATTACATGTGTCCCAGTCTTTGGCGAATTCACCCCATTCTGCCGGCGTGAACGAAATTCCACGACGCCCTGGCAATAATCCACAATCCGTAAGTATTCTCTTAACTGAATATAAATTTTCCTCTGAAATTCAGTTATCTGGGGGTAAATATCTCCTCCCGGAAAGTAAGTGTCGGGACAGTCGACTGCTTTTATCGTTGCCATTTTTACGTTCCTACAGAAAAAACAAAAAACGGGAAACCCTCCCATTTAATTTTTGCCCTATCCTACCGCACAATACTAATAAATAAAGAAATAGACTTACTTTTTCTTCTGTTGAACGCTGCTTGGGTTTCCTTTTGGCCACACTAACACACTTCACTTAGCTGTTTTTTCCCTCCCCTATAACACGAGCCAAAGTTAGAGGAGGAAGACCGGACGAATTGTGGCTTTTTGGCCCGTTCCTTGTCATTTATGCTGATCCTATTTTACGTTGTTTCAACTGAGAGCATCTTTTTTTCACCCTCTGGCGAATCCTGCACCTTTGCTGTCGTACCCATTACAATATTTTATATATTCGTTCATTGGTCCGCACATATGTACCGCGCCTGGTTGGATGTAGCCTAACATGTGACATGTTTTCAACCTATAGCATCGTAGCTGTGACGTCCTTAAGTTTCCTCCTATTCCTTTTTTTTATTCATATTTACTGTACAAAAACGATTACGTTGTGATACAAACCACACGTAGACGAGTTGCTTACGTTCTTAGTGTCACCCCTCTCTGACAACTAACACCATTCTTAATTAGCTCTACGGGTCATGTTTAAACAGTTTGACTGTTAAAGACCTTAACCACCTGTGGAAAAGCAAACTGAGATGTTCCCCTATGAACATCAACAACGTAACTGGTACATCTCCGAACATCCTATACGTGACGAAGGTATCGAACCTTGTTATCTCCTTTTTCAAGACCGCGCGTGTGAGACATCTGTCACGTATAGGATGTTCGGAGATGTACCAGTTACGTTTATGCGTGCGTGTGTGTGTGTGTGTGTGTGTGTGTGTGTGCTCTGACCAATTAACGACTTGAATTGTTTTTCAGTGTCTCAAATGCCTTCCCTTATCTCGCGTTCCATCCTGGTCCATCCCGGTCCTTGTTAACTTACAGCTGTGTCTCTACGCTTTTATTTTGGACTCTCAACTTTTATTCAAGCGACCGACGGCTCAGCTTTCCTCTTTCCCTGACCAGCGCTGCCAAGAGGGAAACCAGAAACCCACTAGCACGAAGGAGGAGAAGCTCACACTCGCTATCCACTGGCCGCGCAGGAAAATGGTCAATTGCCCACACTCGCAACGCACAACTGCCGGGAATGAGTTCTGGGCTTAAAGACGGGGTGCCACACCGCCCAGAAACTCGTAGATGCACGCTCCAACCCACCCGGATTAAAATGTGCCCCTGAATGGCCATCACTCCCAATACTAAATGGTAAAATACTAGACAGACCGGGTCATTACACTACTATCGTTCATTCCTTTTATTATTATTCTTTTATTATATACGAAATAATTAAAAAAAAAACACGAGGTAAAATGAGGAGATAAATTGAAGCTCCTAAAACAAGACGAATTAGCATTTAGCAGACACGTTTAAAAAATGAATGTTCCGTAAGTAGGACTAACAAAAAATATGAAATTTTTAAAATTTTATTTCTGGACCCTACAAGGGGAGTTACTACCACCCAAACGGGGAGTTACTACCAAAACATAAAAGGGAGTTACTACCACCCAAGAGGGGGGCTAGTAGTGGAGATTCCCTACTCGTATGGTGCATGTAGCCCTGCCCAACTTCACCAGGGTTGGGAGGCCGTGTGTTCGAGTCGAGAACTGCATCTGGACTGAACTTTCCTCGTCTGATCTCGCCTTATATAGGGCTCCTTCGAAAAAAAATTGTTATTTTGGAACGGTACCAACTTTTTTATTTTTTGGAACCGTGCCAATTTTTTTATTTTTGGAACCATGCCAACTTCTTCGATGTGATGCATCATGGGTAATATTGTCCCTATATAAGGTGAGGTCCAACGAAAAAATTAAGTCCAGATGCAGTTCTGGACTTTGAAAGACAACCTCCCAACCTTGGCGCAGTTACGCAGGGCTATATCCGCCATATCAGAAGAGTATTAGCATGAACTTGCTCACACGGTATTAGTGTGATGTTGCTCATATGACATTAGCGTGGAGTTGCTCATATGATATGGAGCATTTAGCCCTGCCCAACTGCACCAAGGCTGGAGGCCATGTGTTCAAGTCCAGAACTACATCTGGACTGAATTTTGTCAAATTTTGTTTTGACACTTAACTCACTGGGCTGATCGTAACAATTATGGGTGTAAACTTACAAAAATATACTTTAAAAATCAACTAAAACTCTCAATACATCAGAGTTTGGTTCAAAACACTCTCCAGTAATAATAACAGTTGATTGTTTAAATGTTTTTGAATAGCACCTAAACTCACCGCGTCACTAAGACTAATATCCTTAATATCACACAAAACACAAACTTGGTACAAATCCAAGAAGTGATGTCATAACCGGAAGTGACGTCATAACAGGAAGTGACATCATAACAGGAAGTGTGTCATAACAGGATGTGATGTCATAACAGGAAGTGACGTCATACAGGAAGTGATGTCATAACAGAACGTGACAACAAACTGGAAGTGACGTCATAACAGGAAGTGACGTCATACAGGAAGTGATGTCATAACAGGACGTGACATCATCCAGGAAGTGATGTCATAACAGGAAGTGACGTCATACAGGAAGTGATGTCATAACAGGAAGTGACGTCATACAATAAGTGATGTCACAACAGGAAATGATGTCATAACAGGAAGAGATGTCATAAGCTCCACCCATCATAAGCTTCACAAAAAAAAGTAAAAAAAGACACTTTCCCACCATTCTCCACATCGACGAAAACGAAAAAAGGTAGCTGAAGGCACCCTCCTCCATATTTTTGAAAATCGGAAGTGACATCCCCACTTTCATCACGTGAACGGAATTGATGTCATTACCTCCATTTTGATCACGTGAATCGGAAGTATCGTCATAGAAGATAGCAAAAGCACTTTCCCCACCCACCTCCAGATTGATGAAGAACGAATAAAAGGTAACAAAAGACACTTTCCCGCCCTCCTCTAGATTGACGAAAAACCGGAACTGACGTCCCCACTTTTCATCATATGACCGGAAAAGCATCATTACCCCCACTCTGATCACATGACCGGAAGTGACATCATAGGAGGAAGCAAAAAGTACTTTCCCACCCTCCTCCAGATCGACGAAAGCCGGAAAACAGATAGTAAAAAGCACTTTTCCACCCTGCTCCAGTTTGACGAAAATTGGAAGAGACCCCCCATTGTTTTATCAGGCGATCGGAAGTGCATCATTACCCCCACTTTTATCAGGTGACCGGAAGTAGCGTAATATTGCCTTCTTACTCTACTATCCGTCGTTGTTGAAACAACTCCTAAGGGAAGTTTTACCTTTGCCATCCATTGAAACACTGCATGGGATTTTTCGAATATTACGATAAGCTAATATATGGAAGTGAACACGTGCTCACACTCATGCGAGCTAGTGACACGAACGCCATCTTCAAAGCAGTGGCAGCGGCCAATGACAAAGTCATTCTGAATAGCATTTCTTGGCTGGTTCCACATGTCATGGCATCGGACTAGCAAAAACGTAAACTCTACAATCGCATTGACCGCGGAGCAACAGTAGATTTAGGATTTAGGCATTGAGGCATTACGACAGCTGCGAGCTCCCTCAAAATACAAGCTTCACTTGGCGCGTGCTGACTACTTTCGTGGTCAAGAACCCTGGGTGGATAGTTCTAGCTTTTCAAACTAACCCAAGACCCTTTAGTCAAAAACCCGGCCGTGATCGACCACTGCAGTTTGCAAGATGCTCACGTGACTTTAAATTCAGAAAGATATCTTTTTTTGGATTTAAATAGTAATTTTGCTAGTGTTTAGGTTTGTACAGAATGGCACAACAATTTAGGCAGCATTGCTGCGACATCAATAACTTGAGTTTCGACTTGTTACAGTTCAAGAAAGATTATCCTCTCGTGGTATGGGATTGTTCCAAACAGTCCGAGAGGCTTCAATTGGGATTTTGGACGTACAAATCAAACAGAAGATTAGCGCTGCAATGCCAGCTAATACTATCTCTCACGCTCTGCTCATTGGCGACAGGATAATGATTCTAATGTTGGATAGAGGCAAAGTAGAAGTTGTTTGTTAAATAATAATAATAAAAATGATATGGTGCTCAAAACAAAATCGCGAAAAAGAAAGGTGGATTTTTGCCGTTAGCATTGCTAGGACCAATTTTTGCCAGTATTGATGGTTTGGCGGGCAGGACTGCTGGGGGTTGTATTGGCCGTAAAAAAGGCACAAAACGATGCCAAAAATTTGGCTGAACTCGTGCAACATCACAAGCAAGTGGAAGGTTCCGGGTCGACGAAAAAAATAAGCAAAAAACGAAGCAAAAAAAATTGCTCTGTGGCAGAGGTCTTTACTTAAGACCACCAAGGGTTTAAGCAACTTTAATAAACCTTGAACAAACTTTGATTTAAACGGATTGGCTAGAGTAATGAAAATACCAAAATTTAGAAGCAATTTTAGTACAAACACGCTTCCCTTAAATCTTTGGCCTGCTGGTGAAAACTGTATAGTAATCTTGGAATATTTCCACGATGGAGAAGAAAGTCAGTGGGTAGCTTATTCCACCATTTCGGGAGACCCCTGTTAATTCGATAGTTTGGGCAACATGGGTCCACCCAGGTCAGTAGTTAACTACTTGGGACCAGGAATTAAGTACAATTACGAATGCGTACAAAACTTTGGCCAAATTTGGTGTGGTCACTTTTGCTAATTTTTTCTAAGCGCCTTCTCTAAGGCACGTACGAAGATGTTTTGGATAGGACGAGACGAGTCATATATTGAAAACTGACGTGCAAATCTAACTGAAAATAAACGTCTTCTGCGTGGAACTCTTTAAATACCTGTGCCGCGATGGGCAAATTTTTTTCTATTACGTACAAATTTTTGAAAACGGTAGCTGTTGAATGCTCGTTCTTTAGTTTAGTAATGTAAAGGTCTCTCATTCCTATTTTACATTTAGCAACGAGCGCTATGCGCGGATAGCTGCAGTATAAAATAGCCTTATGAATTAAACCAGAACTTGTACATGCAAAGCTTGAAAGAGGACCGGAATTAACGAACCAATCGCCTATTTTTTCCAAAGGCTTTTCATGCTGGAACTGATCATCATGAATTCTTCGTAGCTGCGTCACTCAGTAAAGTAGGTTCGCTTAGATTTCTAATCGGTTTGTTCACGCCATTGAAGTATTATTTCTGATCTTCTTGTAACAAGTAATTGTTGTCGACGAATACCTTAGTAACAGCATCACTCGGTAAAGTAGGTTCACTTAGATTTCTAATAGGTTAGTGCGTTGAATATACTTTCAAGTCATCCTGTAATAAGCAGTTTCTGTCAACGTACACTTTTGATGCCATGCCAGCAGCATTCCGTGGAAAAGCCATGTCCTTAATATTCTTCTTCGCGTTTCAATTCCCGTCAGACTCATCTGAGTACAATGTATTTTTTCGATACTACAAACGGCGGAATCCAACTCGTCGGCGAGAAGAGAAATGGAAGGAGTTAATTCGGTTTTAAGTTTCTGAATTTCCATTTCCAAAGTACCGATATGAGAATAATTTACCACATCTTCAGGTTCGAGAGCAAATCTTACCTTGGTTAAATGCTTACTTTGCATATCATAGTTGTTTTCAGGCGTCAACACGTATCCTAGTCCAGGCTGTCCCCTCGGATCGACCCCCACTACTTCACCCTTTCTCCTCTTGTCCTTTTCAAGGATTGTCCAAACTTATTAACTGACATCTTTTTAAATGTACGAATTCCCCAACTGCCAAAAAATATTAAGAACACGGTGACAGACTAAGGAATTAAGCAAAACAATGTGCATTAAAGACTGGATTTGTAAAATACAAGACGCAACAATCTAAAAAAAAAAGAAACATAACTACCCCAATAGGGACTAGAACCCAGGACATTCACATACTATATATCCCGGGTTTAATACGCGGCTGTTCTGGTATGAGTTCCAATCGTTCCAGTTGTCTTTTCTTTTATTTCTCAGATGTACCTCTTAATATCACAAACCAGCTCTTTAATGAAGACTCTTTGCTTCGAATGGATAAGCCCTCTTGAGGTTCGTTCTTTCAGTAAACATATTAAAAAAGGAGTATAGATAAACCTGAAGATGTCTCAACAGAACGGGCAACCAGATCTCTCCAATCTGTTACAAAAAAATTTGCTGAAAGTTAAGAACGATATTGGTACAAAGATTAACGGTGGTGTAAAGTTTTCCTTGTCTCCTTCCATACACTTTAGTGATTTAAAGGGTTCGGGACTCCTGTTTCGAACTAAAAATCAAAATATAAAGGTTGGATTTCACTCAGCGACCCCAAAACTGAATAACCGTTGAAAAATTTTAAATGGTGTAATCTGTAAAATCTGTATAATCTTGGTGCAAATATGCAATGTGCTTCAGTTTCCGAAAAAACAAATTCAGCAAATGAAAGCTATTAGAGGTTTTCGATCATGCTGTAACACTTGATCTTCACAAGGAGGCTTTTGTACTAATTTTAACTAGCCTGTCTCTAGAGGGATGTATACTGTTCACAAATTTTGTATTGTTCTATCAATTCAAATACAGAATTGCTGAAAATATTTTTTTTATTTATTTTTTCAAAAAACGTCACCTCGTCCTAACTTTTCAAATACTTTACAAGAATGCAGCTCATTTGCATTGTAGTTCTTTTCTTGGTAGCCTACACAATATTGGCTTTCCCAATACGTTGAGAATACGTAACTTCTGGTTGGTCAGCTACGCAAGCAGGCGAGTCATTTCGGCTGGTGCATTCAAATGCTCAATCGGGAAGTAATTGATTGATCAAGTAATTGATTTTTATCTGATTGGTGACTGGAAAGGGGACTCTGGGCAAATCCCTACTAGTCACTCCCTGCCTGGGAAATGTGAGAGACTACCATCCTTCTTCAGCAGCTATGGGATATATTTATAACATTATCGCATCCCCCTGCGATAATCACATGTATACCTGGTTCAACAACGGGAGGGGAGGCAGTGTGCAAGGAAAGAGACCAGTGAGGGTGCCAGGGTTTTCTTCCCCCCCCCCCCTCCAAAACATTTTAAAAGGCTAAACAAATAGTGAAAAAGCTATCTGGAAGCTTGATATGGCAGCGAGTTAACGTAAAATGCTTTAATTTCTGGGGCCACGGACCACGCTGGGGAAGCTAACAGCACTCCCTCAGCCCCTTAGCTGCATGGCTTTGTTTGGCCCCAGAACCTCTCCTCCAGTTATACAAACAGGGAGGGGGGGGGGGGCATTTATGGTAATGCTGGTAATGGAATTAACAGTTGTACTATCCTTTTTGCTACTGCTGATGTCAACATAGCTAACCTTGCATTCGTCATAAATGTAGCTTACCATTATGCTACCATTTGTTAGGCTGTGAAGACAAGTGAAAGTAGATTGCTACTATTGTGGGGTCATACTGTGGTCATACACAGTCTCGTTTACCTGCATAGTAAATTTGGTCCATACAATCCACGAAAGTAACAGGAATAAAGTTGAAATATAGTAAAGCCTGGTTGATACACTGGCCTGATGCTGAGTGTTATAGCTTGGGCCGCACTACTAAATTAAACGTATGGAAGTGAAAGTTAGAGGCCTGTGGGATTGGCTACAATATCTCTTGGTTTGGGACCCAAGGAAAAAATGACAGTCAGTAGATAAATAGGTCCAGTAGATTTGTTTTGATTACGCATAATTATACATTCCCTCCATAGTGTTTACATAGTTTCCTAATCCTTGTCGCCGTTCCAAATCAGAGTCGTGGGGTTTGCACAATCCGTGTTAAAGTTGATACAGGCAATACCAGTGTTAGTGGGACATCGTCCTCGTATACCGATCTGAGGGAGCTTCATTCTTAATTCATACGAAGGAAGGCACTTTCCCTTGCTGTGTGAGGCAAAAAGCTAAAGGCCTAAAAATGGCAATGACGGATAAAGTGTGTGGAGTGGTTTTCACACACGTCTTCCTTTAAGAAGATTAATCTACAAGAAGAAACAATGAAAGTGGAGGAGGAACCCAATGTAATAATGTCAAAGGAGGGATACAATGAATCATCCCAATACAAATGATGCGCTCTCCAGAAAGATCATACAGTTAGGTACATGTGACGTAAGAAATGTAATAAGATAACACTGACAATCTAAAAGGGTGTGGCCAGGATTTACTCCATTTTTGATATCTGTGTACAGAAAACATGTGTACGCCATTAAATTGAAAAACAACTTGATACTGGAAGAAGCTGAAGAAATCATACGATACTATAGTATATAGTATGAGTGGCTGTTCACAAGGTAAGTGGTTGAGGAACAGTAACAGGGAGTGTTATGATTGATGAAGTGGCTGGGCTGAATGTCACTTGCCACATGTTGACTTAATTTTATGCTTAGGATTTTTTACTAGTTCTTTATAGCCAGTTCTTTAGAAATTTAGCATGTTAGTGTTTATTTTTGCAGCAGTTTTCAAAATTTTTCGATATTGGTTTTTAAATAATAATTATTCTTATGCATTTTCTTATGTAACTCATACTGAAATGCACATTTCTCTATCTTTTTCTGAAATGAATTTCAATATTTAGGTAACGTATTTCTAATAGTTGAATAAATTAATTTATAATAATATTAAGAAGAATTTATTGTACAGAATGTCTGCACAGGAACAAAACTTTATGGGCTACTTTGTTCAAGCAAAGAACATATAACTCGCATAATAAAATTTAATATATAATTTTATAGCCTATAACGGACACTGAATTGCAAATTGTTGGTTGGTTGGTCTGTTGGATGACTGGTTACACTTCCGTAGTCTGGGTGGAGCTCAAACTAAAGGACAGATTGCTATGAAATTTGCCACATTCCTAGATAGCCCAAAAAGTATTGCTGATTTCGAATTAGCCGTAAATTGATCAATTATAATCCAAGAAATTACGATTTTCTAATTTATGTATTTAACACTTGCCATTGTAAATTTGGAATCCTGAATAGTTAAGAATTCCAACGAAGCATACACTGTTTTGTTGGTAATCAAGTGAACTTTTAAAAACCTTGAAAATAAATCATCGTTGCTTCCTTATAGCTAAAAATCTTTTTCGATGTAACTCAACAAAATAATAACGTTTGATTATTGCATTTCAACCATTACAGAAAGGCAGGCAAAAGGAAAATACAAAAGGATTAGTTTACGACTTACATTCGTATCATATGAAAAACAATGCTTGGAGGAATTAACCCTGAATGGCGATCAAACCGGGTGTTTACGCTTTCAACGGGAATCCGACATGTGAAACGTAAAATCGGCGCAGCATCAAAAAACTGTTTGTACAGAATAAAAGCGTACATAATAAAAGCATACAGCAGACTTTTACACTGTTTACACAGTTACACAGTAACTGTGTAAACAGTAACAGTAACTGTGTAAACACTGCTACATGGAACAACACTGCTACATTGACAAACGTGAACAAACACTGCTACATGAAACACTGCTACACTGCTACATGTTTACACTGCTACATGGAACAATATGATTGATGGTTTTGCTTAATAATTTCAAGATTCCTGGGTTGCTATGGAAACTATGCATTTGTAGCCTATCCACATATTCGTGCACACCTGTGAGCGGTGCTCTTCACGAATATACTCTCAATCGCTTGTTTCAAGAATGAATAGGCTTAACCTCAAATGCAATAGGCCTAATTTATCTGGTGTTCCTGCTAAAACTTAGGCCTAAAAGTTCTGAACACTATAGAATTATTTAGATGGTGTCTTCACACCCAGGCTAACATTGTTTGACCTACAATTGTAACAGTTCCAACTTTTAAATAAAAAAGCGTTCGCAAAATAATATAGTATGTACCAGAGGTATGCGCTTCTACATTGTCGTAGGAGGCGGCACACGGAGCCGTGGATCTACTGAATCTTTTGATTATTGAGAAGTACTGTCGTTACGGATTGTTGGAGTGCCATTGTTTGTACACATCTGATGCCCTACGACGTGATTACACTTCAACAATGCTGAGTATCGTCATCCATACTACCAGGGTGCCTATCCAGAGGAAATGGAGCGGATCAGCGTGGACTTGATCATCTTTGTTCAAGAAAACCGAATTGATGCCCACAGCATACGTCGAGTGCTGATGCGTTGATGGTTACCAACCATTGTCGCCAGCCACATGTTTACGCCTAGATGGGGGAACTTTACTTCGCCTCTGTCTCTCGCCTGGTATGGTTCCCCATCATTTTAATACTTACCTCTTAAGGCTTATTACCCTAAGCCTAAACCTAATTTAACCCTATGGGTTCCATGTTCGAATCTGTCATTACCTAAGCTCTTTTATCCAAGCTTCATTAGTACTTTGTAACTATGTATCATATTTTGAATCAATACAACTAATGTCATGACTTTTTCCTTCTGTTCATTCCTCGTTAGTTATGCAACACACCACTGAACTTATGGGCCTTACAGTTCTACAGCGCTCTACTTAAACACGGATGATTGTTTGGATTTTAGTTAAATGCTATATTATTAATATTTTAACTCTAGGAAAGATACTTTATAATAATTATAAACAATGCAAGTATTATTTGTGGCGGCACGCTCTTTCTTAGCTTAACCACGGCAACTAACATGGCATTTTAACTTCAGATGGCGGCGATGGTAGAAAAGGCTGCAAATAAAGAAACAGAAACTAAATGTGGTAGCAAACGAAAGCGTCTTAAAATAAATATGAAGCGTAGCTTATGCCTACTTAAAAAAATACTAAAATATGAAAAAGACCAGCAAAGAGCTACACATCAAATGGCAAAAATCTCAAACGTAGCGACTGAGTATTGCATTCAGTTTTTCAAGGAACCATACCAAGTATTGCAAAGTCATTAAATTTGATAATAATTACAAATTTAATATAAATTTTCATCCGCTCCGCCTGTAATAGGCCCAAAGCCTATTTCCTAGTGTATATTTTACCATAAAATGACTTCAGTGGTTTAGTTTTGGGTAAGTCTCCAACAGTTACAAATTTCAAAAGTTGTAAAAAAATTATGCTACGTAATTTTTTTAAATCCAATCCCATTTTGTACTTTATGGGATACATTTTCACCTCCTAATATCCTAAGGAGATTATTTAAGTGTTATATAGGAATACCAAATTTTTGTCCGCGCTTACGATTTGAGTTATCTCAAAGTGGCTCAATTACCCACTTGTTTCCTCTAATTAACTGATCGCTTTTTATTTGTTTATCTGTACTATTGTAAGGGCTTTTTAATATGATCCTAGCCAGTGTTTGCTATCTAATAACAACAATACTAATTTTATAATTGATTTGCTTTATTTTGCTTGATGACGTACAGACACGAAGTCTAATTAGACTTGCGGCTACAAGCAAGTAGTTCAGTTAAATCTATTACAATATATGTTTAAGTTAGTTAGAAAATAATAATTACTTTTTTGTGTGCTAACTGTCATGATACCCTTGTTTAATTTATCTTATTTAATTTATTATTTATGTTTAATAATAATAGTTTATTCAGCTACAAAAGATTGTACAACATTGTTACATATTTTTATCTATACTTTGTTAATGTATTGTATACTAACTGCTCATCATTACTATATTTAATATTTAGTTTTCAGCACACAAACAAACCTATGTGGCTTTGTCTCAAGCCACATAGGCTTGTTTGTGTGCTGAAAGCTAAATATTAAATATAGTAATGATGAG
>JAHWFP010195676.1:0-23093 GCA_023313725.1 Lithobius niger | reverse complement strand
GGTACGAACAAACAAGCGCCTCCTGTAACGAAGTAAGATAATTACTCCAAGATGGCTGCATGTTTTGGAAGCATCTGTTTTCCTTGTATCGTGCAGTGCTGGACGCATCCATATTAGGGTGGTGTCGTGGTACGAGTGCACGCGTTACAAGCGCACATATTTCTAGCGCACAGGCAGAATGAGCCCACATCCGAGTTTCACGGGTGCTTGCGTCATACTCTTTAGGGTTACAGAAATTTCATTGTAAAAAATAGCTCACGAGGGCCCCCTCAGTCGCTGTTTCATAATTATCTGGCCAGGGTAAATATTAAAAAAAAAAAACCACCATGTTTAACAGGAGATTGTCAGCAAACTCGACCATGCGAGCGGGTGGGATTTGTTTTATTTTTTCATCGACATTTTAACAACCGGTTATCTAACAGATGAAAACTTCGCAAGTAAAAATACAAACTTTTGTACTACAGTTTAGTATCGCGTTATTTAATATAGTCAAAAATTTATAGGGTTCAGGGAGGAAAATTTGTAACTCTAAAAAAATTCCGTATTGAAACACGTTAGATTCGTCCCTATTAGTTCAGTACGAGTTTTCAGAGGGCGCCACGTATTCCACCTGGCATTTTTTGCTCATTTTTCAGCCAAATATAAACTAAAATAAATTACAACTAAGCTAGGCTAAATAATAATTAAATACAAGCTAGTTTCGTTTAGTTTAGTTTAATTTTAGGCTAAGAACTGCGTAGAAACTTCCACACTAAACACTTGGCGCCCTCTATAAACTATGACTGAACTAATGTAAATGTATCTAAGATGGTTTCAGAAGGGGTCTCAGTCTCAAATTCTCTTCCCCAACCCTATAAATTCTTGATATAGTGTATAGTGAGTGTATTCTTTGCACGTTAGTATAACGTCATTTTACACTGAACGCAACGAATTACAAGTTTCAGCTGATTATTAACAGAACTAACAATGATACAAAGTGAAAAAAGACTTCACGAAGTGAATAAAAACGACGTCACGTGGCTTAGTTTTTGACATGTAAGCGTTCCTGTGCGCTCGATACACAGTTCATTCTGGTTGTGTGCTCTCGATGGTACGAAATTTGCTTGTGCGCTAGTAACACGTGCGCTCGTACCATGGAACCATTGGGGGTAGATCAAAAAAATACATTTTTGAAATTTCAAATCGTAATAGCGGGGTAAAGTTGGTCTTCGACCTCCTAATCACTATCCCAACAGGACAAAAGATCTAAACAACTTGTTAGGGTGCCCACCTGGGCCATTATAAAGTTTGACATTATAATTATGTCAATGAAAAAATCACCAATTCTAAAAAAAAAAAAAAAATGATTTTTGACTAGTTTACAATACAGCTTTTTTAGAGACCACTAAATGAGGCCAGAGTTAAATTTTAAAAAAAATATTTTGTTCCTAAACTTCATTTTAGTTTACCGCGTAAAATCGGCAAAAAAAAAAATGCTTATTTGCCGATATAAAATTCGATCATCTACTACAAACATGGCCATGTTGTTATACTTTCGGTGGAATTGTTAAAAACACGAAGTTCAACCATAAAGCATTGTAAGACTCAAACATAAAATTCTTATTTATTAATTTTGACTGCTATTGTTTTTTATCGATTTGAGCGATAACGACAATCGGGTACGTGGTATCCCGTCAAATCAGCGCGGAATAACAGCGTTACGACAAAACAGCAGCGTCAAAACTGTGTGATAACAAAACAGCGTGTGACAAAACACCACAACGACAAAACAGAGCACGACAAAACGGCGCTCGACAAAACGGCGCTCGACAAAACAGTGCCGTTTTTTTGACAAGTCTTTTTAGCCAGCATCAAACCTTCTTATATTTACAGATAAAGATTGTTGATGACTGAGCTATCGTCATGTGAAATTCAGGACTTTAAAAAATCAGGACTATAGTTATTGAAAAGTCTTTTCAACCAGCATACCTTCTTAGATTTATAATATAGTAAATTTTTTATGTGTACAAATCACTAAGGGCATTATGGGAGTCCACACATGAGAGGAGAGGGGGGGGGGGCGGTTTGTACATGTTGCAACGAAAATTACCTGTTTTATTATCTTCTTTATTTACCCCAACAGCACATGAAAAATAGTCTTAGTTTAGTGTACAGATTGGGGAGCTTTGATAATTTTCGAAGTATCATCGTTTTAAAACGCTTCTTGCGCTATTATGTCATGCGCTAGTTTGTCGTACGATGTTTTGTCGTGTGCTGTTTTGTCGTCATGCTGTTTTGCTGTTATTTCCATGCTGTTTTGACGTACAGCCATGGTGCATAGCTCTCTGTACACTAATCTGCCAGCATCCTGTGTCTTTTGGTCAGTTAGCACTAGTGACGTACGCGTGACGTAGGCAGCAGTGCTGCACCACTGCAAGAAAGAGAAACACACGGAAATCAAATTTTTTTTTACGAACTGGACCTCTACTACTTTCAACTTACCCTTCTGGTAACTGTTTGATAGCCACGAAATCATCTTCGTTACTGCGAGGAACAAAGTTAATACATGTTTTTTCACGATAGAAATCAATGACTTCAAGAATGACCCTCCGTTCCTTCTTAGCTGCAAATAATACAAGATCTGTCAAAAAACAATACAGGAGTGAGGAGTACGCTAAGTAACTGAGGTTCTTCCAAAACGACCAACCAGTGTGCAAACCATACACTCGCTTCTGAAGACAGTTTGGCACCTCCCATGCACAGAAACCTCAACAGAACGTTCCCAAAGTGTCTGATGAGGGAAACAACGTCACCTTTCAACGCGACTGATGGCTCCATCCAGAGTCAGTCGATAAACTGTGCTTTGCGCATCCTCACAATTCCGTAAAAATCAACCTCCTTTGCGTGGTGCTGCGATTAGTTAGCTCCCACAAGCCCTCAGGTGCGTTCAAGATGTCACTTCCATAGAGAAGCGGCAAGTGACGTCATATTGGCTACAAGAGAGATAGTTGCAAGGGGCACTATATTGAACTGGAGGTTTAAATAACGGCACTTCTAGTCAAGGCAGTGCTTTGAGAGCGGATTTCTTAGGCTTAAAGAAACCGTCGTTTTCTCCTATCCCTTATGCTGCGAGGTTGTAATCGGAAAATAACGATTCCTTGCTTAAAAATATCCGCAATTGCCAACAAATCGACAAAAATCGGGCTCCAGTGCCCCTTGCAGCTAACCCAGTTACTGGCTCCACCATAGAGTTATATACGATAATACTACGTTATGTCACTGCCCTATAAAATGGACATGTTTTGAACGAAAGAGGAAAAAATAAGTTTACATTTAGGAACACCTGCTACGTAATAAATGTGAACAAGCAAGGAATAAAGTAGTTCGTTGGACTCGTTAACTCTCATTTTGCTTTTGGAAAGCTCTGTTATAGCTCTATCGAGTGTGCTGTGTTTTGGTAGTACCAAACTGCGCGCAGCAGCGGACTTTTTTTTTTGCACAGCATGTGTGGTGGTTTTGGAAGGAGCTGATTGAGTGAACACTGGTTAGCGCGACCAGGCGCTTATTATGAATGCAAACAGGAAATGTCCAAGATGTAACTATCGCTTTATATTACGTCTCTTGCCACAAGGTTATCTGGGAAAGAAGCTGTGGGTTTTGGTTCCTAGATCCAGGTCGACTGATTCAACATCGTTCAGAATCTTATTTTACAAAACCAACGTTAAAAGGACATTCCTCCAAGAGCCATTTTTCTCGATCCACCACATCAAGTACGGCCCCAAAGTTCTATTTCCTTACCATTAGTCAATCCCATAGTAAAACTCCGTTTTAAATGTGACGTCTACGAGATTTTCTGTTGAATAATTGTTAACTTTATTTACTGCGTGCCGCAGTATATGATGCAATGCGCGCTTACAATAATCAACGTTTCATCTCAGTGTGTGCATGTACTAATTTACTAATAATTACCATGAGATCAAAAATCTAAAAGCGTAATGCGGTAAAAATTAAAATTAATTATTCCAATAGATCGCCGAAGCAAAATTGTAAGACACTAGCCTAGAAAATTACAAATTGTGATGTTAAAATACGAGAATCATTCCGGTTTGTGACGACACGATTAATGCGTTCAGGCTGGTCCGTCTATAGGCACAATGCCAAATGAGACAGTAGCTTCGCTCTTCGCTGCGATGAACGGAACTACTATCTCAGATGACCTTAGTGTTCGTATTTGCGCGGAAGGCGATCAGCGCGAACTGTTATAAGGCAGGCGGAAGGTTATAAGGCAGGCCGGGTGTCCCTTTAAGTTGTGTCAACTTTCTGCCCTGCACGTGAACTGGCGTTGAGTCAAGAAGCGAGACACGCGATTTCTACCCAAGAATTGCCCTTGGCTTGAAGTCGCCATCTCCATTCCCATTAGGGCCTGGTGCACACGTTCGTGTTTTAAACGTGTGTTGATGCTGCGTTGCCGCTGCATTGACGTAGCAATCAATGCACACATACCGTGAAATAACACCAGTACGCATTTAGATACCAACCCAGTTTGCTACCTCGTGTACAAGAAAATATATATTTTGAATCATTGAGACTCAATTGCTTTTTTTTTTACTTCGCGTACACAAAATATATGTTGAAATCAATGAGACGATACTGGGTGCATCTATACTGATTTAAGACTTAGCAGTGGAAGATTTTATACATCCTTTGTGGATTAAGGAAAAATGTCGGATAAGTTCTTTAATTACTTCCAAATGAGTGTTCAATCATTTCTGCAGCAACATTTCATATATCAGGACAGTTCTTTACTTCCCCATCAACAATTCCATGTCAATTTCTTAGCGATTGGCCGCCATTTTTGGTAACGCGTTGGAGATAAATAGATGGATGTGTGCACCGCTCAAGTCAAACAAGGTACTGGAAACAGAGGTGCGTTCGCATTGACGTTGTGTTGCTGCAGGGAAGTGCCTGGAAAAACGAATGTACAATGGACGTGCGGTAAGGTAACGCAACGTCGACAGAGAGATGTGTGCAGTACCCAACGGATGTCACGCACACCACACCTGCAATTGCGGTAACGCAACGTCAAAGCCAGTTAAAAAAACGACTGTGTGCATCGGGCCTTAGCATATGGCTATGTCGTCAGGCTTTCTCCTTTGCTAGTCATGTTGAAGCTCTGGTTGAAAAAAAAACACTGCTTTATCGTAACTATTCCTTCGTACTATTTCCAGTCGGGACAGAATGGCTCTCGTTCTCCTGTTTCAAGCTTTAATCCGTCCCATACTGAATACGGTATCCCTTTCTGGGATCCTCTGTATCTCGAGGATTTCTGACTCACTGAAAAGGTACAGCGCAACCTCACGAAGAAAATTACTGGCCTCTATGAACTTGGGTATGATGCTCGCCTCAAACAATAGCGTTTGTCATCCCTCGTTGGCGTCACAAGAGCGGAGATCTTATGTTTAAAAACCTTCATGGACTTATCCCGGGATTACCTAATACGTTTTTTCATGTTAATGATAATATATACCCCACCCGCGGGCACTCTCCAAAAATTGTTGTCAAAGGTTTTCATTATAATGCTGTACGCTATTCTTTTGCTTGGCGTGGTGTTGCGCTGTGGAGCTCTTTACCAGAAGATGTTGTTACTGCACCGAATGTATTTTTGTTTAAAAATATAATTGCTAATTTCTTTAGGGAAGATATTATTTACCATTTTGATGTTTAAAGGTCTGCATGCGGATATATTCCTTCTTTAGCGTTGGGTGGGTTTTTATCCAGAAATGCCGCATTTCGTTTTTGCCCCGTTTTCTGTTAACAGTTTGTTTTTTGGCTACCGCCCAATTCTTTTTGGAAACTGGCAGTTGAGGTTTAAATTAAATAAATATAAATAAACAAATAAATTATCCGGACACTACAATGAGCCGTACAGGCGCCACGTTATGTCACTCCTGGTAATACATTAATTAAACCTTATTAAAACATTAATTGTTAGGAACCTGGAAAGCGCAACCATTTATTTTGTCATTGTCAAACTGCGGTAGAAAAGAGAGTTGAAAGATGAGGGAAAAAAAAGTAAAGAGTTCCAACTTTTCCCGTATTTCCTACATTTTTAGCAAATTTCACTATTTTCCTGCATTTTTACCACATTCCGACTTGTAACTACGTACTTTTTTTTAAAGTGATCCTATTCTTGGCCAAGTTCATCACTAGTTGCTAAAAAATTGAGACAAGACCTGCAGCATGCTATTTTTTTTTCATTATTTGAGAAGTTTTAATCGGCAAATTGTCCCTCCACGCAAATTTTAGTGAAAATTGTAGTATATTGTTTATGGCTAGCTTGACTTAAATTTTGTTTTTAAATTGCTGCTTTCTTTGGGAATCAAACTTGTTTCTCCACTAATTTTAATGGTTTACACACGATTTTACTTTTATATACAGAAGGCCAAGTTCTTGGTCTATTGTGTGAATTGCATTTGCATCAACAAATTAGTCTTATACACAATGTTGTACATTGTACTACGCACAAATCGTCTTGGTGTGTCGCCAGGTAGCTCTAAGGTGCGTTCGTGAGGAATACCTTTCCCATCCGCGGATAGTACATGCATTCCATCATTTGACCTTTCATTATAATGTAGCGATGGTATGTGTAATGTTTTAGGAGAATGTCCAAAGCGATCTGCAACGATTACTTTCGGAAAATATGAAAATACAGCGCAATTGCCAACATCAACTTTATGCCGGCCGCCATCTTCCCATTTTGAAGGGTTTGTTGCAGTAAATCTTTACGTCGTTGTTCTTCTGGTGTGGATTTGCGGAAGAAAGCGGACATGTTGGTTCGTATAATTTTGATGGATTACTTTAAGAGTTTTTCAGAGTTTTAATGTATTTAATGAGCCGTTGTTGACGAACCCAAGATTGACTAGTCCCTGATGTGTTTCGTCAAAGCAAGCAGCTGTGCATCTAGCACGTAATTCAACCAGATGTATTTTTTATTAATTTTACACATCGAACTTTACACAACGTTGCGTAGAGAGGTAGATGAATTCAAGAAATCTATGGTAATAGTGTTCTGTCGTCTATTTCTGTTCCGTCGGTTATGCTTTTCCGCCACCGTTTTCTGCCTCCTTTGAGAGGCGTAATGGTAGTTTTTGCCTTTTTAAATTACTGTATAGTGTGCTTTTTAATTATAGGAAGACTTAGCGGCCTTCGCCATGTTTTAATTTTTTAAAACAGAAGACGAAAAATGATTGCTTTCGAAACGTCGTTTGCATTTTTCCTGTAGCACTGCTTGGTTTGCTTTTAAATAAATAATTATTAGCTGAGAAACAAGCGATCGGCTCGGTGACGTCACTACGACGTCAGCTGCTGACTCTCTAGTTCTTGCAACACCCTTTCTTCTCATCCCCACCGGCTACCAATGTGGTCGCCTGCTATATAACGTACCATGGCGGACCGATACCTCCCTACACCTTTAAAAATATGTACCGGGACCACAATGTAATGGTGGCCACTTCCTTAAATACATCCAAAGTCGTTTCCTTAAATATTCATTTTCTTCCTCAAAATTCGCTTTAATACATCGTACCAAGAATTTGTATGGTTGGGAAGGACAATTTGTAACTCTAAAAAGTTCCTAGTTAAACGTGTTACATTCATTCCTATTAGTTCCATCCGAGTTTTCAGAGGGTGCCACACATTCCATCGAGTAATTTTTACTCATTTTTCAGCCCAAATCCAAAGTAAACTGAATTACAACTAGGCTAAACTAAATAATAATTGAATACAAGCTACTTTCGTTTAGTTTAGTTTACTTTTAATTTTAGTCTGAAAACTGAGTAGAAATTCCCACATAAAACACGTCGCACCCTCTATAACTTAGAGAGAACTAATATGAATGAATCTAAGATATTTCAGTAGGGGTTCTCTGTCACATTCTCCTCCTCAACCCTATAAATTCTTGCTCACACTGACTCCTCATACCTTTAAACATTTTACCTAGGCTAGTCCAGGTTATTATCACTCATCAGTGGTCTCGCCCCGATTTTTAAACCAGTGCCATTCAGATTCACAGCTTGTAGATATCAGTATGCAGAATCGAGAACCGAAACCGAAGACGCCACCATTACAACCAATAATGCCTATACCTTTAACAAGGAAAACCGAAACCGAAAGTACCCCCGCCGCCTTTACATGGTGGTACCAAACGTTTTACTACTAATTACGATTCAGAGAAACAAAACAAAGTAACAGAAACCAAGGGCACGAGAAGTTCTTAAAAGTCATGCAGCTAAAGTGCTACAAAGTATACGAAACAGAGTCAGTAGGAGAGCAGCTTAGTTAGCAGATATAGGCTTTTGCCTTGTTCAGCTTTGTAGCTGAAATTACATTAACTTTCTAGTTTCCACCCTGTTAGTGTGACATTGTTACTTTAGTCCAGCTCCTGATCGTAACAAATCACTCCGAGACGATCGACGGGCCAAACATCGGTTTATTACCGTCCAGAGCACTCTTTGGTGGGTGCTTTCCGTTCCCTCGCTTCCCTAGCTTTTACTTGGTCAATACTAAGTCTGCTGGCTGCTTCTCGCCTTTGTCGGAGAATGCGGCTTTCAAGTTGTCTATACGTAGTAACCATGGCAACAACGCGGACGCAAATTTTTTCCTCGTGCCTCGCGACACGACGTACGATGCTTGCAACATTTGAGCGTCGATTTATGACAACAAGAAAACAATTTTTACTGCAGTACACGACGACGGACAGATTCCTGAATACCGGCATTCGAAGGTTTGTCTTCGAATCGATAACTCCGTAATGGACGCCATGTTGGATTTTGAATTCTCGCTGCGAGTAGCTATTTATTCTACCGTCGTTTGATCACTGCGAGAAGCTGTTTTTTCAGCCAGAATAGCAAATTTTGGAAATAGTGTGAAATAACAACAATGTTGTAGCAATGTTTAAAATGACTGTTGCACTTTGTTCTTTGGCCGTGTTGTTATTTATAATACATTTAATTTGTTGTCTATTACCACAATATTTAACAGAAACGGGAAATTAATGGTAAATACATAACGGCTGCCTAGCAAATAGCTTTCGGCGAGCGAGAAGGTCTCGTTGCGTAAACGAGCCCTTATAGTAAGAGGTTCCACCCTATCAAAGCTACATGTAATCCAAGCTCCCTGCAACCGACTACATCGAAGCAGAGAGTAGCGCTCGGCTAGTATGGTCAGCAGTCCCAGAGGTGCGCATCCTTACACTAGGATAAAGAATAGGGCTAATGTGAATGCATTAAGAGCTACATGGACAAACTACTAAAATGAATTTTTTTTTAACAGTGAGTGGTGTTGTAACGCCGCTGCTGGATTAAGTTTATAAAGTTACTTACTGAAAATTTTTGACAATACGTAAGGGACGCGACCATCTGGCCATTTCTTCTTTTTACTTAAAATTGTAACTGGCTGAAATAAAATAAAAAAATAAAGTTTTAACACATCGTTTTCGTCTTCTGTACAGCCGAAAAGGGTGAGAATGCTATTGCAGCAACTTTGCCCGTCCGACGCTTTTTTTCAACTTCCGAAAGCAGCCAGAGACAAACGGTGTTCACCATTACATATAAGTGACCGAAAATCAGTAAAAAAAAACGTCAAATTAAAACATAGTTGCTGCCTCATGGCTAACAGGCTTTCTCGACATAAGGAAAATTGGAAATTACCCATCAGCGAGAATTATACACTCACAACAACGTAGTTCAGTAAGCCACCTTTATGCACTTACGTTTCGTCAGAGAGCCACGACCCGGATTCGAACAGGCTACCCAGTTCGCCCCCCAGATCACTTTCATAACGCCTTAACCACTATTGCCACATCCTCCACTGGCACAAAGATAACTCACTGAACCCGTTATTGAGGTCACAACCGTAACCAGGACTCCATTCGACCGAATGTTCTCGGCCATTGGCAATGGAGAGGGAATATAAATCATACACTCAATTGGCTCAATTGTTTATTTCTATGCAATAATAACATTTCACTGTCGCATTTAAACACTACAGGAAAACATGCAGCCGTAAAAACAAAAGGATTTCGTTAACGACACGCATTAACTTTATTTAAAATAGTCTCGATACCGTGTTGCGTGGATGAATACGCCAAGTTTCGACCCAATTCTCTCAGTTAGCTGCAAAATTAACACGACAGGTAAAAAAAACCTAGGCCTAAAAGTAGAAAATTAGGCCTTACGTCACTTTGTCATGGCAACGTCAAATCTCCGTACCGTGTTGGATAAATTAACAAGCATAGTCTCGAACCCAATTCTCCATTTTACTAAAATGGCAAGTAAAAATTAGGCCTAAAAGCCGACAGTTATGCCTAAATTTAAAACTCTAGGCCTAAACGCTAACATATTTTTAACCAGCAATTCTGATGGTTACTGCTTTTAGATTATATAACAGAGAGCACTATTGCAGTGCGTGATAGAGGTGTGCGCCTTTAACATTTTTGGAAGTGGCGAGAGTGTACAGAAAACCGGTTGCGATTAGGTAGTCTCTGCAACCGCTTGTTTTCTTCGTGAACCAAGAATCTGCGAAGAACAAGAATCAGTGGGGCAAACAGGTTCTGTTTTTAAATTTATTTTTTTGGGGGGAAGGCGAGGGAGTAAAAAAAATAGAATTCAAAATAGGATCAGAGAATATAGCTGGGGGGGGGGGGGGAAATCTCTAGAGAAGTAGAGAGGTGCCTTCTCAGCCACAGCCCTATAAATCAGCTTTTTCTGCAATTTCAGGGCCGAATTTAAAACGTTAAAAAGGTCATTTTGTTTTTATTAGCTGAGGGTTGAGAAAATATTTGATTGCAACCAGTAACCCATAACCACCTAAAAAAAATTTCAGGCCCCTTTTTTTTTCAGAGTCCTCAATTCTCGGATTCGAACCGGCATTCTCTTGGTTTGGAGCCGACGACGCTGACCACTGGGCTGTGTGTGCTTGCTCGCTTTGCTCGGGGTCCCCGGGGCCCCCTCACAAAACTCGTGCTGGGACTTGATTTTTCGCCGTTACACGTTCAAGGCGTACGTTCGCAGCTAGGCGGCTACAGGCTAATTTATCAATTGAAATAAATAACACAAATCACCCGTGGGTGCGCACTGATATTGAGTGAACAAGTCTTTAGAGGATTTAGAATTAAGAGCTTTGAAATAAAAACCGACAGCTTATCTAAAATCGATTCAGCATCAGAGCCTTCGTAGATGTATAAACTAACGCAGTTGCGACTGAGCTATCACCACACGAAAATCATACTCTTTTTTTTTTTAATTCTCTATATAGGTGGAAGCCATTATGTAGGCTAATACAAAAAATCCCCGAGTTGGATACCGTAATCCACCATACACTGCAGAGAGGCGGATCCGGAATTTTGAGAAAAGAGGGTGATGTGCCAGAATTCGCATATCAAAATTAATTTCTAGCCCTGATGTTAAAAACAATTTTATCGTCACTCCTCTTGAAGAACGACAAACAGCTGCACGTTTTTTTCCCCTTCCCTTCCGTTAAGCCACCTTACCTTTCTACCCACGATGGTCCTATCTTGAGTTCGCCCCAGAACGACACAGATAACCAACTATATGTTTTTGGTAGCAGAGTACCTTGTAGATATCCAAGATGGTTACAAAAACAGTGGCGGCCGACGATTAATGCCGCCCCCTCCAGAAAAACGTAGCTACTCATAAAATACCTGCAGGACTCAAGATAAACCGCGTACACATGTATAGTTTGGCAGTTGTTGATCCGGTGGTGTCTGGGCGGCATTACTTACGTATGCATATCACGTAAAACGACACAAAACGAGATGAATAATAAAATGTCAATAATGAGGGCACTATTAACTCAATTACTCCGCAATTAACAAACGTCAGCGTTGAGATGGTCGAGATTGGCGTCCCATGACCAGCCGACGTAACGACCTCGTCGGGTTCTGCAGCCGCTCAAAGTAACGGTCCCAGTTTTAAGAACACTTGGTACGACAAGACGCGTCAGTAAGCTCCTTTCCGGGTTACACAGTTACTGCCGGTTCAGGACGCAGGCAAACGTAGGAGGCGGCCATGCTGCGGGAAGTAACGCAATGCGTCCCGGCCACAGGAGGCAGCCATGTTGAAGGAAGTGACGTCAAAAACCTTGTTCGTACAGAGCGATTTTGTGAAGAACGCTAGCCAAAATTTAAAGGTTTTTTTGTGACCAGGGTGAGCCCAACAAACCTGACATTAATATTAATATTAATAAAGAATTGTTAACAAGACGAAATATAAGCACCAATCAGAGCACGCCAGGGTTTCGTCTCCAGAAGGTGACTGATGGAAGGCTACAAAAACCAGAAGTTACTAATGAAAAAGAAGAATCTCCGTTTTACTACAGTTCGTTTTTCTTCCTATACCACGAGCCAGGTCTGTTTGCCGTGATGTCGTCATGAGTTAACCACTGACGAACGAGAAGAACGGGTCTTTGGCCGCCTTAGTGGACTAGCCCAGTCACGTGATATGCGCGTCACGGCAAACAGCCGTGGCGCGTGGTTTAAAGTAAACGATGGTTTTGTTGTTCTGTTATCTTTTTTTTTTTGGACATGAAAGGCTAACAATTATTGGCAAACTTGCCGCGTCGCTATTCCTGTTGCCTTCTAGTGAGCATTGTGGAAGGTACCGCATGAACAGCCTTTAGTCTGTACTTTAGACGTTCGCGGAACGAGTTTTGAACCATCTTTACAGTGTCTTTGATCGTTGGCTTAAGCATCATTACGAAATACGTTTATATGCGAGATACATTCAAGCCGACATTGGAATTCCACAGATGCATTTAGAATTACTTTAAATAAAAAACTTTAAAATTACTTTAAAGATTCGATAAAGAATTTTAATACAGAGCAGTAACGGCCTAGTTTTCTCTTGGGGAGGTTGGCAATTTTCTCTGGCAAACAATATGGCCGCCAGCAAGCGACGTTGCAGGGGACGCTACTAGGAGATGGAGGCATGTTCATCAGCGCGGTCAACCGGAAGTGCAGACTTTTTGGACGTATAGGTCGTCACACCTATTAGTAACTAGAGGCAGTTTTTAAAATGATAATTTAATCTTGCGTAGCTTTAACGTGACAAATTTATAACAGCTTTAAAACCAGTTTTTAAAGTTATCACTCACCACTGTTACGCCCTTGGAAGTAAATAGCGGAAAGATCATGTATTTTCTAGAAAACGTTTCAAAGAACAGAGGAGCAACAGGAAAAATTACAGAATCAGTGGCACTCTGGGTGGCTATATTTTACAGTCTATAAAGCAGTCTATATACGGTTTTGGAGGGCATAACTACAAGGTGCACTACATAAAAATGGAGGGGAAAACAACGGAAGAGCGGATTTCTTGGGCTTAAAAAATAACGTTGTTTTCTCCAACAACAAAAATCGCGCGTTTTAGGTCTAAGGAATCGCTCTTCACAGCATCGGCTTCAGTATGACGCCCTTCTGTTTCTCTCCGCAGTGCCCCTTGCAGCTAACCCATTAATACTACGTCGTGTCACTGCTCTATAGTCATGTATGTTAATTTTCATCCAAGGTGTGGCTTTAAGTGTATATATGCATCAGCATACCTTGGTTGAAATCCCTGCACGCGGCCCGACAAACCAGCGAATTGATTGCCCAGTGGAAAACTAGTGGTTTTGCATATCACTAACCTAGATCTTACTTAAGATTTCGTGTGATTTGCAGGTTTGTGAAGATTTGCACTGATTTGCAGAGGTTTACACCAATTTGCAGGGATTTGTGAGATTTTGCTAGATTTGCATGACTTTCAGGTTTTTCAAATTTGAAGATCTGCACTGCGATTTGCAGATTTGCCCACCAAGCTTCGCAAATTTGACCAGATTTTATTTGTTTTTTTTTTTACTGATTTCTGTTGATTTGCATGGATTTACAGATGTCACAGATTTGCGTCGAGATTTGCATGGAATTAGTACATTTACATGGATTTCTCCTTCAATCCATGAGTTTTGCGTATTTCGTAGTGTTTTTATAACGGATTTCTCCTTATTTACGGATTTGCAGATTTGCTCCGAGAATTGCAGATGTACATATTTTCACGGCTTTTAGTTGATTTGCCGATTTCTAGAGATCTGCTGATTTGCAAATGGCTTTGCAGATTTCGTATGGATTTGCAGATCCGAAATCAAAAGTCGTACGATATTTCAACGTTCGTCGGACACTACAGCCGCCGTCCAAAAATCAAACGCCACAAGCGCCATCGCTGGTCAGGTTGCTTTCACGGCGCGCGGCCATCGCCAACGACAATTTTGCCATTATCTTTAACAATTGCAGCACAAAGGGTCATTACAAACTTTAAAATGGAGCCGACAAACAACCGAATTCTCCTCGTTACGTTTGTTTTAATAAAAACCCAAATTCTTAAACACTCTGACTGTAGCAATTAATATTGTAAATAATTTTTAGCAAACGGAAGAATCGCCACCACCGCTGCCTAACATTTTTGCAAGTCCCTCGTTGCTCTCTTCCAAATGGTGACGCGCCGATCAGCGTCGCCATTACCGCAAAAAAAAAATGTCATCTTTGCCGCCGTCGTAGAATGTTTTATTGGCGCACACCTCTACCTCCTGGTTACGATCGGTTGAAGTGGCCATTTTATTCCCAAGGCCAGCAGAGATAGAAACTGTCTTCCTCCCTTTAGTGAAACGAAGAACGCAGTTCTATCTTAGCTTGGCTTGGCTCTGCACAGAGTGTTGATATTGGAGATTAAGTAATAGATATCCGTGAAGTAGACCGGGTTATCCCGAAATAATTGCTCGTCTGCGAGAAACGGAACATTCCAAAGATCGAGGGGTTGCGAAATCGAACGAGCGCGCTGGCGCGAGTTTGGTTTTGCTGCCCCTCGATCTTTGGACTGTTCCGTTTCGAGCAGACGAGCAATTATTTCGGGATAACCCGGTCTAATTCACGGATATGTGTTTTAATGCTAAGGTGTGACGTCGAGCCAACAAGTAGTTATTTGAGATTAAAAAAAAAATTATTTGAAAATTTTATTTGTGAATTATGACGTAAATTGCTGACCTCAAACTTCCGGTTTAAACCGGTGTAACAATATAATATATCTAACTCTATGGTTTAAACTTCCTGTCTGCGAAAGTCTCAGGTACGCGAGGACGTCCCTATATCCAGTCCCAGTCACCAACATTTGTGTTTAAGGTAAAACCGTATTTTTTCTACTTTATTAGTTTAAATAGATATAGCGTATAAAATGCGGTATTCGCTTGAGTCTCGTAGGTTTTTAAGTGTGTTTAGAAGGTGTCAGTAGGCTAGTTTTCGTACCGTCGGAACGAAAGGTTGTCGGGGGGTTGGGCTTGGACTATTCATTCATGGATGGGGGTGGGGAGGGGGCTAGCATCGTACGCGAGGTTTTTTTTTTTTTAGTGTTAGTGCGTAAAATGTCGCCAGGTTATAAATGTGCTGTTCGCTTGAGTATCGTATGTTATTAGGTGTTATTTAGGTGTGTTTGCAAGTATCGGTAGCCTAGTTTTAGTACTGTCGGAGTGAAAGGTTGGAGGATTGGACCAGTCCTGCACGGGTGGGGTCCTAGCATAGTAGCCTACGCGAGATTTTTTTTTTTCCGTGTTAGTACGATAAATGTCGCAGGTTGCAAATGTGCTTATTTATGTTGGTTGAAATTGTTTTGTGTACGGTAGTTTTGCAAAGTATGTCACGTGGTAGGAGTGGTTGTGTGGAGCGCGGAAAAAGTGTTAGATTATCCAAAAAAGTGTGGGTTATCAAAATTAACCCACGGTCACGTGTGTGGGTTTTCAGATTAACCGTATATAACGGCTACACTTTTAGCATGGGGATGTGTTGGCGTGACGTCACAACCGTGCATTATACCATAATAAACTTATGCATGCAAACTGATACTATCTTTCGTTTTTTTATTCTAGAATGTTTTTCAAATCGAACTCACCAGATCACTGAGGTTTACGCCGGTAATGTCTCCTTCGAAGAGTTCTGAAAATGCAAAGGAAGGCATGATGAGCAGTTACTGAAAATTCAAAGTGAAAACATCAAAGGGAAAAAAAAAAATAATAGTTTTTCCTCTCCTTTTACTCTTTATTTGCTAACAGTTTCGTGCGTAAAACAAAACAAATTTAAAAAAAAACAACTATAATTAAAAATAATTTCTTTAAAATGAATCATCAACGTTTGAATAAACTGAAGAAGCATACTCTCGTCCCACAAGAGCTGATGCTCGTCTGTGGTGTGAGGATAGCTGCAGATAGAGCAAGACAAAAGAGTTGACTCTAGTGCTAGCGAAAACAAAACTTTGGCTCCAAAAATAATAGCAAAAACAAGATATAAAAATCGTCATAAAAAGATGGTATAAGGGAAAAGGGAGAATAAAAGATCGTAAAAAGGAGAAAGAAGAGTAAGAAAGAAATTTAAAATCCCTTTAACAATCACTTTAAAATTGCGGTATACACTAATGAGACATTGTCGGCAATTTACTTTCTGCCTCTCCCAGAAAAAAAAAAAACAAAGCACCGCCACCGGGCTCAAGGTTCGAACTTTGTTCTATACATAAGCGTTTTATTTATTTCCAATATTCAAATGTCAGTGCATGGAGACGGGGTCGCTGATTGAGTGAGCGAAGCAACGAAAACAGCGTTTGTTAGCCAGCATGCGCAAAAATTTGATTGCTTGGGTCTCCACTGCACATCCAACGCGATCCGTGCGTAGAACGGACTTCAGCAAGGAAGTAACATTATCAGCCAGCGAAATATTATGTTTCAAACATGGACATGCACATGAGCGACCAAACCGCATCAGTGATGCAAACGGTGCATCCAACACCAGCACGGGCTTCCCCTAGTACAAAATATTAAAGCAGAGGATATCCATGAAACTTAACCAGTCTCATTTCTTATTTTTTTCCTATCCGTATTGATGTCCACGTGTCAGTTTTATCTTAACTTGTGTCAAACATGATCATTCCGAATCCATTCCTGAATCTGATTAAAATTCTTCTAATCTTTTGTAGTTGTCTCGTAATTACAACCAACACTTATTCAACAATTGTCATCTGCAAATTTTTCTGGGCCTAACTTGAGGACGGGCCTCTGGCCCCTCGGCTTGACAACAGCCTAGATTGGCTACTGCAAGAGTCATATTTGTGGCCATTAGTTAATTGCAACGTGCAGAGATTTTTATAAAAATAATTAGAGTTAATAGCGCTTTAACAATGGAATTCAGGGGGAGGGCGGCTTTGACCCTGTCCTCTTTGGAAAAAGCGTCCGTTGTGAAAAAAAAGCATGCCTTATTTTACGTTTGTACATTGATAAATGCTGGTGTTGCAGCCAGCAGAAAGGGCTTAGAGGCCTAAAAAGGGCCAAAAAGGAGGCCAGGAATGCGAAGAAAGGGGCAGAAAAGGGGCAGAAAAAAAAAGGGCGACAAGCTAAAATAAAAACAAAAAGGGTTGCTAAAAGGAAAAGGTTGCTAAATTTGCCCCGCTCTCTCGGAGGTCTGTGCACGCTACTGTGTTGTTGAGGAACAACGCCATCTAGCGACGCGCTATGGAGGCATATGGACAAAGAAATAAGATGCGATGAACTACCTAAAACATGAGCCACAACGATATCTCCAATGCACTCGCAATGCATTCGAAAACAACTGCCTGTGCTCGATGTATTGTTTCAACATTAAATTTTTTTTTAATAAATATTTACACAACTTTAATTTATTGTGTGATTATTAATCGCTTCGCGCCATTTTGTCACCAACGTAAGTGACGCAACGCAAAAGATGAGCCACACGGGTTAATTTCTTTGGCGATCTTGAAATTTTCCGTAATTTCTCCTAAATTCAAGTAAAATAACAATTCCCAACATTGATATTTTCTTGATGTTGACTTGAAGTTTACTTGACTTCAGGAGAAATTATGGAAAACAAAAAATCAAATTTGCTGTGCTTTGTCTGCTGAAAACCCAAAGTCGGAAACCGACGGCAACGCCATCCAGCGATGCTCTACGAAAGCAAATGACAAAGAAACAAGATGTGATGATGCAACCGAAAAGATGAGCCACAACACTGTCTCTAATGCAACACGGATAGTTTGCAAGTGTACTTCCAAACAACTGCCTGCAGCCGATGTACTGTTTCAACATTACATTTTTTAAAGAAATGTTTATGAAACTTTAATTAATTGTGTGATTAATAATCGCTTGGCTCCATTTTGTCGACTGTGTAATTTAACAATGTCTACCACTTGTTATTATGTTTGCATAAATAACCGTAGCAAAGAAAAACTGCAGGTCAGCCATCTTTAGTCAGTGGATTCAGCGGAAAAACTTCAGGTCAGCCATCTTTATTCAGTGGATTCAGCTGAAAAACTGCAGGTCAGCCATCTTTAGTCAGTGGATGCAGCGGAAAAACTGCAGGTCAGCCATCTTTAGTCAGTGGATTCAGCGGAAAAACTGCAGGTCAGCCATCTTTAGTCAGTGGATTCATCGGAAAAACTGCAGGTCAGCCATCTTTAGTCAGTGGGTTCAGCAGAAAAACTGCAGGTCAGCCATCTTTAGTCAGTGGATTCAGCGGAAAAACTGCAGGTCAGCCATCTTTAGTCAGTGGATTCAGCGGAAAAACTGCAGGGCAGCCATCTTTAGTCAATGGGTTCAGCAGAAAAACTGCAGGTCAGCCATCTTTAGTCAGTGGATTCAGGGGAAAAACTGCAGGTCAGCCACCTTTAGTCAGTGGATTCAGCGGAAAAACTGCAGGGCAGCCATCTTTAGTCAGTGGGTTCAGCAGAAAAACTGCAGATCAGCCATCTTTTGTCAGTGAATTCAGCGGAAAAACTGCAGGTCAGCCATCTTTAGTCAGTGGGTTCAGCAGAAAAACTGCAGATCAGCTATCTTTTGTCAGTGAATTCAGCGGAAAAACTGCAGGTCAGCCATCTTTAGTTAGTGGATTCAGCGGAAAAGCTGCAGGTCAGCCATCTTTTGGCAGCGGATTCAGCAGAAATACTACAGGTCTGCCATCTTTTATCGGTGAATTCAGCAGAAAAACTACAGGTCTGCCTTCTTTAGTTGGTGGATTCACGAGAAAAAACCACCGCGACGAGCTGATGAGTCCGATTACTCATCGGTGACGTCACACTGAGAGACCGGGAATTTATATAAATTAAAACGACTTTGACATGCTGCGGCGACACCGTTGAGCTTAACATTGAGTTTACGAAGGCAATCAATGAAGACGCGTTTCGCATCACGTTTTTACGTTAAAAAGGCTGCAATTCGTGATGCAACGAAAAACCCAAATGATAGATCGTAAAACTAAATTGATAGAAGTTTTAGCCAACTGGTTCAGTTTTCGGAAATATCTTAGGTATTTGGTATGCGATGACTTCACCGTTGGCTGCATACCCACCTGCATTTCCACCTGATGTTGTCACAGTTCCTTCTTTAACTGTTTTTAAAATAAGATTACCCAAATGGCAATCTCAAGTATGTCAGGTTGGCTTAACTTGATAATGTGTTTTTTTGTTTTTTTTTTTTTTATTTTGTGGTGTGTATGGGTTTTGCTTTTTTCTTTGGTATTTCACAAGAAGCAACAGCTGCTCTGACTTTTTTTCTTCTCATTTCAGGATTTTACGTTTTGTTTTTTGGATGGTTTGGATTAGAAGCAGCAGCATCTACATTTTCCTCTTTTCCCAATTTCATGTTTTCTTTTACCCATTTCATGTTTTACATTTTATTTTTTTTTATTTTTTTTAAATGGGTTTTTGACATGAAGCAGTGCCTGCTTTGATTTGCCTCTTTTTCCCACTTTCATGTTTTATTTTTTAATATTCAGGATGGATTTTTTTGGTCACAACCATGACCCTTTCCACACCTTTCTGCATGCTAGTATGCGATAGACTTGTATTATTCTTATTTTGCCATACTTGTAAAAAAAAAAGAACCCACCTCAGCTGAACAACGCAAGAGCCGACAGAGCCAAGGGCGAAACGACAGAGTTTGAATGTGATGTCAACGAGGCGTTTTCAGCCAGCAACACAAAACAATTTTGTCATTCAGCCTAACTTTGTCATTCAGCCTAAAGTTACAAAAGAAAAACTGCATAAACTGCAGCTACTTCATTGGAAGCAACTTTTACAATAACATACCCAACCACATAAAAAATATTACTGAAATTCATCATTTCCAGAAATACCTGGTGCTGTTTCGGTGGCTACTGGATATCAGTACTGTGGCCCTTGAAAATTTATTTAAAATTATAAGCTGAAAAATAATTTCAGCACTATCAGTTATTTTGATTTTCTTTGATTCAATTGTAGCATGTTTATTTTGTTTTTACTGTTGTTATTATTTTTCTACGATGCACCTTAACTTTGCATTTGTTAATAACGGTGGTAATAATTTTATATTGCTATTAGTGTTGTTTTTTCTACGATGCACCCAAACTTTGCATTTGTTGCATAAGTTGACATTTTTGTAATTCTTGTGTTTTTTTGTTACTTTTTATTATGGCAGCCAACACGTCACATGCGAGCTCTTGTGGGGTGAGGTCACACACAGAGTTTTGTACCGTTTGCCTTGTTGTTCAATAAACCAATATTCATTCATTCCATATTCATTCAAAAGCTGGAAGGCAAGCCAAATCGGCTGGATTAGTGCTAAATGTATACAGAATTACAGATGCGATCCTATTTCTATTGCCTTTTGGACTTAAAATGTCAGACTACCTGAGCTGGAATTGAACCCTCGACCAATGTCAGTATGGCTTAGCGGTATAGCTCCAGCCTTTGCTTTTGTAACGCGTGTTCAATGTAGAAGCCAAACTTGAAGTAGTTAAACCTTGTTTAATACGGAATAACCATGACAAGATTTGGGTTACATTATAACGTACATTCTCAACACAAGAATCAACGAGAATTGAACATCGGACTCTGAAGCCCTTGCCTTTTATATGCTCCGGTCGGCTTCAAGGATCAACCGGACAGCCAATCAGCTTTTGAGTTCATTAACCAATCAAGTTCTCGGTTACAAAGTTTTTACCAATCGTGGCCAACGTCCGCTCATGGTTTTGGCACAAAACCTAAAAGTCCTTGCTGTTAAACAAATGATTTTTGCGCCAACAAGAGTCAACTACAGTTTCAAGCACACAAGTAGGGTATGAGGGTAAGCCAATGTCCGTTCAGTTTCTAAGGACGTCGAAGGTTCAATTCCCACTCATACACTTTGACATTCAAGTCCAAAAGGCAACTGAAATAAGTTTGCATCTGTATTTACCGTAAATCCTCTATTTCTTGGCGGATACTCAATTGCAGCCAGTCTCTAATTGTAGCCGGGTGTTTTCCCAATTATGAATTAGTAATAGCCGGTCTCTAGCTGTAGACGAGTCTCCAATAGCCGGGTCAAAATAGAATGATTTTGAAGAAATTCTTATTTATTAATGGTTACCGCCATGTTTTGGTTTATTAAAAGTACCGGTAATAGCATTCATGTGATATCATTTACAGTTTTTAATGGCCGGCACATGTTTTACATCTATTGATACCGAAAACTTCCTTTCTAAATTTTTTAGTAGCCAGTCTCTATAGTTGTAGCCGGGTCTCTAATTGCGACCAGGTCAAAATGGCTCGATTTTTAGCCATTAGCCTGGGCTACAAATAGAGGAGGTATTTAAAATAAAAAGCCATTCAGCTAAACTTTTTGCCCCTATTTTTTTTATCACTTACCTCTAAGAGGTCCTTTCGAATTATTCAAATGCACTTGATTAATATATTGTTCAGATTTCTTATAAAGTTCCAAGTCGATCATGTCTATATTCTGAAACAGAAAGATTTATAGAGAATTACTACCTATTTCGTAAATTCATCGAGCTCATGGCAGCTGCAACACCTGGTCAAAAATGTTCCTAAGCACACGGTAACTGTAGAGAAATATGACCACTTTTTGTAAACTCATCGATCAGCTCATGGCAGCTGCGAAAACTGGCAAAAAATGTTCCAAAGCACACGATAATTATAGAGAATTATAACCACTTTTCGAGTCTTGATTGCAAAACTAACACCACAAAAGCTAGAAATGAGTAGGGCAACCAGTGCCAGTCCACCCGTGCCCTGTCCATTTTTAGCTTTTGTTGTGTTAATTTTGTGATCAAGATTCGAAATAGAGTCGAAAATTTAAAAATGTTTTCTTGTGTTACATGACTTGCCGGACTGTCAGGGAACACCTATTTTAAAAAATGTTGTTGCTTCATCGGCAAAGTGATTGCAAACTGTGCTGTTGTTTTAAAATAATTCATTACAATAGACTGTATTTGTAAGCTTCAATGTGGATTTCTGTTCAAAAACTGTAGAAATGTACACTGTGTTGGCAAAACTATTGTGTGCGCGGCGTATCTTGAGTCCTGCAGGTATTTTATGAGCAGCTACGTCTTCCTGTAGGGGACGGCTTTAATTGACGGCCGCCATTGTTTTTGTAACGGTTTTGGATATCAACAAGGCACTCTCCTACCATAAACATACAACTGATTATCTGTGTTCGTTCTGGGGTGAACTCAAGATAGGATGCGGACACTATAATAGAGTCCGTCGAAATTTGGTATACATACTATTGGTACTGTAGACTTAAAAAGAAAAACACAATTTTTCTGCATTTGGTGGCATCAGTGACCGTAGCAGTAGGGTTGTATATCTGAAATGTATGGGTACACCAAGCAAAGTGTAAGAAATTTTAGTTCTGCTAATGCTAACTTTAAATAATAAAAATTCTAAGGTCAACACCAAGTTATGTGAATTTATTTAAAAGAAAATAACTTTATTACTGCAAGTCTTAGAAAAGGTAATTTCAGTACATTTAATGGAAAACTAAAACAAGAATACAGAAACCAATTTATTAAAAGCAAAACTAAAAGGTTTGCAAATGTCACTGGATTTATAAAAACAACAGTTTAGCTGCCAGTATTGCATAATTAACCAAATTAAATGGCCGCCATAGAGGGATGGAACCCCTCACAATTTTAATGACTGACCGAAAGTCATCATGCGATGGCTATGGCTGACCGAACTGCATCCTGGGATGGAGAGGAATTCTCC
>JAHWFP010195675.1:13085-36587 GCA_023313725.1 Lithobius niger | reverse complement strand
AGGGGATGGATTTTTCAAGCCAAGGCCGACTGGGTCCAAATCGCATGTCCCGCCTCCTGGCTCAATGATAGCTCAATCACATGCCAGAAAGGAAATGGCTTCTTCAAGCCAAGGCCGACTGAGCTACAAATCGCGTGTCCCATCTCCTGGCTCAAGGCCAGTTCATGCATGTGCCAGAAAACAATGATTTTATCGAGGCTTTTGTTGTCAGTGGTATTATGGCTAACAATCTGAACAAGAGGCGCATGTAGCTATTGGGTGGCCAGACCGTTGAAGAGATGTATGGTTACCACATCGTTTGTTTGTGAACTGAAGCGTTAAGAAAAACGCGTCCTACATTCTGATCATTTTCTTGATTGTTTTAGATGTGGAATGTCTGTCAGCAGCTTAAGAGCAGGAGCATGACAGCTCTTCGAGTGTACTCTTTAAGCTAAGGCCGACTAGGGTATAGAAATCACGTGTCTCGCTTCCTGATTCCTTGGCAGTTTAGGCGCATGGCAGAAGGGTGATGGTTTTCTAAACGGCAAAGCCGTTTTTTGTTTATGAACTGTAGCCTTACGAAAAACGAGCACTGCACTGCTCTGCTTGATCGTTTTGGATGTGGAATGTCTGTCAGCAACATGAAAGTTCCTCGAGCGCAGCGAGACGACGCGGAATGAGCGAGCGAAGCGAGCGACTCCGCTAGTTAATTTTAATCGTTTGCTAGCAATTACTACGAGATCAAAAATCTAGAAGACTAATGCAGTAAAAATTAAAATTAATTATTCCAATAGATAGCCGAAGCAAAATTATAAGACACTAGCCTAGAAAATTGTGATTTTAAAATACAAGAATCATTCCAGTTTTTGACGACACAATCAATGGGTTGTTCGCTGGCTGGACTATCAGGCGCAATGCCAACTGAGACAGTATCTACGTTTTTCGCTGCGAGGAACGAAGCTACCGTCTCAGTTGACCTTAGCTGTGGTAAATACGCGGATGTGATCGTCCCGTGGGTGTTGTGAGGCAGGCGGAAGGATATAAGGCAGGCTGGATGTTGCATTAATTAATTTTTAGCGGCCTAATCGTCACAAGAGTAATATTTTTCACACCTATTCGTATATTAAAAATCTACATAGCTCAAATTTTGTGTGGTTATCCCAGAAAATAGACTTCATCAGCCGTTCCACAATTGGCCGCATGGAGTCGCGATCCCCAGAATGGAACGTTGTAAAGTTGCCATCTCTTGCTTGCTGACTTGACCGTAATTACCTAATGACTATAATTAGGGCTAATTACGTCGTTCTATTCGAACGCTTCAAAGAAACATTTGCCAAGTGTGGTATGCGGGCCTTTAGCTACAATTTCCACGTGCGAGACACGTGCGTTCCTTTTACGGAAAGTGTTTCCATATTGTAGCGGCAACGAGCCCTTATAATGAAGATGGTTTGGCGCGAAAGGAGGTCTTTCCCAACAAGAACGCAACAAGGACAGAACTCTATGCACGAACTGTCTTGTTGGACAATTTCTCGATTCATGTGCGGATTGTTAAATGTTAATTTTTGGTAAATTGCGTTATGTCTAAGGAGGAAGTAAAGAAGTTTGAATTTAACAAGTCTGCAGTGAACCCTTGAAATTACAACGTACTGTAATATCTCCATGGACACTCCATGGAGCCATACGGGTTTTCTTTATGCTGCTCCTGGTCGTACTAAGCTATTTACCTTTTCTTCTGTATACCATTTATCGTATTTTCGTCTTCACTTGGCAGCTATAAAAAAAGGACGTAGCCAAATACAAATGAAGTGAATACGATGCACTTCGAGACTATGAATCAAGAGTTTGTCAATTAAATGCAGAACCAGCCGAAAAGTTACCTGAGATGTCGTCAAGTCCAGGGTTGCAGATCCTCTAGCGATGCTGCACTGTTCAGTCCACGTGAAACCTTATTGCTGTGTCCAACCGTTATGCACGTAAATACAATTAAAGCCAGAGCCCAAATTACAAAAAAAAAAAAAACTGCTTGAAAAATTAACACTGGCGATAGCCAGTGTTAGTAAGGGTCGACCTAGGATCTCTCTGTTAAACTTTCAACTTTGAGAGCTTATAACTCCTTCAAAAGTAAACATTTTTAAACCAAATTTGGAATCTAGCCTTGACTAGTCAAGGCCTGTCTGCAGTCCAAAAATTGTGAAATTCGGGCGAGCCAAACCCGAGATACAGAGAGGGGCCAAACAGACTTCTTGTTCTTGGTCTTGGTCTTGGTCTTGTTCTTGGTCTTGTTCTGGGGATGTACCTTTCGTCTGTCCTCTCTACAGGTCAAACCATTTGTCCTATGAAGCCGGTTCTTAGCTCATTTTACAGGTATTGCTCTGTAGATGTGCTCTTTCCATAAGGCATTTTCTAATTGGTCAAGTGGTTCAAGTGGTTCAGTGGTTTAGGGTGGTTCAGGGGTTTAACAATAAACGACCAGATTGATTGTTTTACATTGTTTTAAACATTGTTATTATGCAACAATGCTAATTAGCAAACGCCAGCTGCAAGACTGAAGATTAAAGGATTTGTTTCTATTGTTAACGCTGGTGATAGCCAGTGTTAGTGAGAGTCAGCCTTGGGTTTCTGTGTTAAACTCTCAGTTTTACAGTTTAGCTGCAATTCTAAAAGTAACACGAATTAATAAACAAAAACGGAACGTTAAATGTTTAGAGTAAGGGTCTAAAAGTCAAAACCTAGAAGGAACACGGACAAGGTTTGACAGTAAGTCTATAGGTGTAAAATTTTGTAAGAGGCTGGTAAGCATTAGACCCTTACTACCCGGTGGTCAGAAATAAAAACATTTTCACGAAAAACTGGAAATCCTCCCACGTGATGATCCAGTGGTAGTGTGGTGTAGGTTTACTGCTTTGCTTTACGTTGAAAATTATTTTTCAATTTAGTAACATGCCAGCATATTCGTAGCAGAGAGCATTATGGTAATCCTCTACCATAAATCTACGACATATAATCAAAAATTCTAAAGCATTAAAGGACAAAATGCGAAACTTCACAAGAAAATTATGTTCATAAAGTTCCTTAACGATATTCTAAGAACAAAGAAAACCTGCTACAATCGTTCATACACACTTTCTGTCCGAATGGAGTAGAACTATAAGCTAACCACCGGGTAGTAAGGGTATAATGCTTACCAGCCTCTTACAAAATTTTACACCCAGACCCTTACTGTCAAACCTTGTCCGTGTTCCTTCTAGGTTTTGACTTTTAGACCCTTACTCTAAATATTTAACGTTCCGTTTTTGTTTATTAATAATGTAAGGACCAGACTACTTTTTTGGCTAATTTTTCCGTGTTCTTCAGTCACGTCGTCTATTTTCTGTTCATCACCCTAGACTAGTGAAACGGTTGTAGGAAAAAAAGTCACAGGAAAAAAAGTCACAGGAATCAAGTCACAGATTAGCCGTCACCGTTTTAAACTGACGTGTTTTGTACCGAGATACGCCGTGTTAAGACAGTCCATTCGAACAACATCCCTCTTTATGTATTCCCAAGCTAAAATTTATTGACTCTAGGTAGTTACTGTTTGTATGAAATTTATATTAAATATTATTATTTATTGATTATATTAAAGGTTCGTTAATTCTCCGTTGAAAGTTAATAATATAGACCTGTACGGAATATCAGTTGGGACTGGCATTCCGGCTTGTGAAATGAGGGATGTTGTTCAAATAAAGTGTTGCAAAATGATGTGTATCGGCGCTGAGACACGTCTGTACTGCCCCTTCAGAATACGCCTGTTCCTCCAATTTTTTTCCCTTCTATGTGGAATTTGTACGACGCTACTATCAACAACAAGCCTATTTCGAAATAGTTTTGAAACATGGAACAATAAGTATTAAAACCTTGATATTCATTACTACCCGTCAATATGGCCCCGTATTGAATGGTTTCAAAATGAAGAAGCGACAATACACATTGTCATCTTGCAAGAAGCTGTTGCCTAACAAAAAAAAAAAACAAAAAAAACACAGACAGTAAAACGTCGCTATATCAGACTTTAAGAACTGGCATATCCGGAACTGAATCATCAACATTGACCAGAAGCCCTCAGCCCCGTCAGGTAAATATTTGTACAATCATCACTTTGTGACTTTTTTTCCTATGATTTTTTTTTCTAGGCTAATTTGTGACTTTTCTTCTGTGATTTTTTTTTTCCTGTGACTTTATTTCCGTGCACCGGCGAAACATACATAGTTTTTTCAAGATTTTCGAACACTTTTCCAGGCGTAGAATTTCATTATTATTGTCCAGGACTTTTCCAGGTTTTCAGGAACTCGCACGAACCCGGAATTACCTGTAGAGCTGTGCACTATAAGACGATTAGTTTTTTTTTTAAACTTTTTCCAGCGATGTCGTTTAGCCAAGTAGAATCATCCACCAATCATTAGCTGATCTATCGTATACAAAAGTGAAAATAGTAAAAACATTTGAATACAGCAGTACGGTTTCACGTGGATTAAACAGTACAGCAACACGGCAGTATATAGTAAAACCTTACAGGAAAGTTTGTGTTTCTTTGCTGTTTCGATTCCGGATCAGTTCCGAACAGCAAAGGATACGCATATTGCTTACAGATCGTGAGCTTAACACACAAAAACGACCAAGCTTGTAAAAACGTGGTTGAATAGCAGGGTGGACGATGGAAAGACGAAGGAACTTCCAAGCCAAAATTGCATCTGCCAATCACACGAAGTTGTGCGGTCGCCGTGAAAACGTCTCCATGGCGCGATACCGGCAAACCGCCGTTGACGCGTAGATCGCCGACAGACTTAGTAAATGAGATAAGTTGGGCTAAAAGAGGCTACTAAATACAAATAAAAACTTCTGACAAAACTGAAAGTTTCATAAATTATTTGTTGGCTATTGAATACAGTACCATGGACAGTAAACTAAAAGGCCCGCTCTACAACGATTTTAGGAGGGGTAGACAAAATGGCCGCTACGTCTGGTCATTTCGTCGAGGTCTGTTCTTCGAGGTAGCATCTTTGTACGGAGAGACGCGACATCTATTGGCAGCTAGTGGCGGTTTTCGAAATCATAATTTAAACTTTTACGTAGATTTTGGTGGCAAATTTTTATTATCTATAAAAGTATTTTTAAATAGTTTTATAAAAAAAAAAGCGACACGTTCGTTAGCAATTTGTACGGAGGGTGTCGCCCTCGGTTGAGAAAATATGGCAATTATACAAATCAATCGCATCAGCGGCACTTTTGGAGACCATATTGCTAACCCAGTCTCGTAATGCTATTTTTCGTTCAAAATCCGGCCAGTATTGTAAAGAGCCCTGACAGCACACATTGCGGGCCTTAAAATTTAGAGAGGCCCTATTCCGACCTTCAGTGTATAAGTCGTCCATCTGCAGCAAAGATCGAAAAAGAGGTGGTAGGGAAATATAGGTCTATACTTCTTTTTTGATCTACTAACTGTAATGAGAATGAAAGTTTTGGCGTACATCTTGATAGGCATAGTGAAGCGCCATGTGTGTAAAATTGGCTAAAATAAATTTTAAATTGTTAAATGAATGCTAAAAATTTAAATTAAATAAAAAAAACTAACATTATCAAAATGGTAAAATTCCAAATTAGTATAAAAACAGAAGGATCATTTCACATAAAATTGTGAATATCATCTGGAAGCCTTTGCAGATTTTCGAGGGCACGACTGCATTGTAATTAGCACCACTCAAAATCAGATGTGTGCATACCCCATTTAGTACTAACACGTAATGTTGAGAAGCTCGACCACCTTAAATCAAGGGGTCGCAACTGTACTAGAAACAATGCATTCCAAACCTTCGCACTCTGCCTTCCTTCCAATGCTTGGCCGACGTCAACAAGGCCAACATGGCGCCAGCCAACTTCCGGTTCTCGTCTGAATGAGATCTCATGAGATTCACCGAAGGCCAATCCTACAATATATTTATTTATTTATTTTATAAAAAAAATTTTTTTAAATCTCCCCCCCCCCCCCTCCCTCTTCCCCTATAAAACGCATGACAGCAATTTCATGACTTTGCCTTCAGTCGTAAATCTACTTGTCCGGTAAACGCACCTTACCATATTATGATCATAGCTTAAATGCGCCTGGTTTTGAAATTAGCGTCCAGTTTTGTACTGGATGTGGTTTCGGCCGACACTAATACAGAGTTCCCACCAACCTGGAAACTGCGATTGAAACTCAGGAAGAACTCAGGGAATTCTCTGAATTTTTTTTTACAAAAAACTTGGGAAAACTCAGGGAAAAAATTAAGATTTAAAATAATAATGTTTAAGAGCTTCAGCCTTTTTAAGACAAAACTGGTAAAATGTGTGAAAAAAAATTCCTTCCTAAAATTACGGTAAATAGCCTGAAAAATGACTTCATCTACTCTGGAAAACCTGGAAAACTCAGGAAAATTTTTTTTTTTGTATTTTGGTAGGAATCCTGTAAAAAGCCTGATCCAGTGTTGGCTTAAGGTTAGAGCGAAATACCAAGCAAAGTATGAGTTGTTTAAAATAGCTGTTTGGTCGGTATTGAAGCATAGTCTTGATTTTATTTAGTTATTGGCATAAATCCAGTTATGCTCCTCACCACGGATATGTACACACGGGGGTGGGGGGGAAGAAGGGGGCACCAGCCCCACCCTTCATGGCGAAGTGACCTTTTTCTGAAAAAAATGGCCGAAATTTGCTGGAGCGTTGGCACAAAAGGGCCAAAAAAGGCAAAAAAGGGATAATAACGGCGAAGAAAGTGCTGTAAAGAGGAGCGGAAAAGGTTATATGTCACAAGAAATGGGACAATGAGGAGTAAACAGAGGTGAAAACACCAGCAAAAAAAAAGGTCACCAGAAAAGTCCCCGGCAGGTCTAACCTTGGTGGCAAGTCAATCAAGACCCGAAAACCTTTCCTTCCCATCAACACTTTTCCTGGCCATACTTCTCAATGTATTTTTTTTATCTTTATGTTTCATTGTTCCCATTTATTTTGGAAATTTGATCGTCATTTTTTTTGGCGGGCAGTCGGTGATCCGATGTGATCCGTACCAGACCAGTTGCTCTAGCAACAAACTATTTATTATAAAAAAATTAAGTCGCCCCTGCCCTCTCTGGAGCCTGTACGAGTCCTTACTCGTCACTTCAACTACGTATCTAGACCTTAAAAAACTGAATGTACTCATGGTGGCTTTATACCAGGAAAACCTGGAAAATTCAGGGAATTTATCAAGTCTGGAAGAGTCAGGGAAAGATCCGGGAATTTGATAAACATATACTGAGATTCAGGGAATTTCAGCATTTTCCGGAAAGTCTTAATTTTCCTCTATGAAGATTAGCTAACTGGTATTTCACTAATTCTCACTTCTAAAACCTTTTTTTTATCAGTTAAAATTATCATGTTCTTTTTATTTCAATTCTGATAAAGCAAAAGCTCCTTTTAGGCCTAAGTAAGGCAAAGCGATGATGCGACGTATCGTTATTGCGATTTGAATGAAATGTGAAAAAATAATTCCGGTTCTGTACTGCATGCTCTTTCGATGGAAAAAAAAAACATCAAGGAAAAATATCAGAATTGGTCTGGAAAAGTCAGGGAATTTCATCATAAGGTTTTAAACGCCACCATGGTACTATAAACGAAGGTAATTAAAGCCAGCACAGAGTTTCTGTCTGGTGGATAAATTCCGCAAAGACTGCCAAACTGTTGCGCACTTTAAAACTCGTGTCATTTTCGACGGGTGAACGGCTAGTGCAAGATGCCATTTTCTGCTTGAACCGGCATGTGATCCTTTCAAAACGCTGACGTATCGACCGCTGATTTTATACGGATTCCGCGTATTTTTTGGCGCGCTTAAACGTTTTGAATCGTGTCCGCTTGTTCCCAAAGAAGAATTTGAATAATTGGTAGGGAGGAGCTTGGGGGGCAGGGAAGAGTGGCGGGTCAGATCTTCAAGAAAATCGATCCCATTGACGTCCATTCCGTATTCAAGCTTCGCGAAAACATTTTTGGAAGCTTTCGTAGCTAGGGATGGCTGATCGATTTTGACAATGTCATGATAAGAATGGTACAACGATTATCATATCGCTCGTTTCTCGTGTATCGAATTACTGGTAACCAAGATGTAATCACCAGGTGTAGGTTAGCCCGCCAATCTTCAGTCTGTATCTCAGTTGTCGGCCGGCTGTAATGGACGCACACGCACGATATTCGCAAAAAGACGAGTAACAACCGTCGCGTGAAACTCTATAATGTAATATAACTGCAATTTCAACTTGGGCTCATTTATGGCCGAGCGAACGAAGCGAGAAAGGTCCAATATTCGACTGAATTTGGATTTTGGGTATCTGTTTGTTTGTGAGTGTATTTTTCTGCTTGAAACACTGCAACGTTCATAATTTTGCACTGATTTGGTTGACGTTTCACAAGGAACGTTTGATGAATAAGATTCGCGAGTTGTTACACCCGATATGGTGTGAAGGGAGACGGCAGGACCGAAGTCTCCAAAGCCGGTCCCACGAAACGGGGACGGAGGTAATGTGGGCAGACAAAACTCTGGTCTGCTCAGAAATGGTCTGAGGTCCAACTCGTCGAGTCCTCGTCTGAATGTCTGATGGGAGGGTGACTGGACTAATTTAGATGGCTACGCATTCCATGGGTTGACAATTCTCACCGCAAGGAAGGAAGATCGTTCGAACGTCCAGGCGGGTCTTAGACTTGACCAGTTTAATACAGTTTAAAACAGTGGCCCCGTGTTTTTTTTTTCAAAGAAGGGAACGTCAATTGGAAGAAAACCCCTAATTATCTTAAAAGCCAAAAATCGAGCGGCTTTCAGTCGTCGTAATTCAAGGGATTCCAATCTCATACGCTGTGATCAATGTCTCGCAGCAAGTGTGGGGACCACACCGAACTAGCATACTCCAAGAATACTCCAAACTGGAATACTCCAACATTTCAAATTTCCTATATGAAACAGGGCTGGGAGTTGAAATTGAAGGTAAATCACTGGGGAGACACCAGAGAACATTGATTAGCAAGCTCTGGCCTGTGGAGCACTGGGCAGAAATCATACAGGTTTCACCTCTATGAATAGAGAAAATAAACTAATTATAGCAGTCGGCTGAGTAATTGTGATATTCGGAACGCAGTTATATGACTACTTAAGCCTAGTATAATAGTATAACTGAGTTCTAAATATCACAATTACTTGGCCGATTACTATAATTAGTTTATTTTCTCTATCCATGGGGCACAAACCTATATGATTTCTGCCTAGTACTCCGAAGGGCAGTTCTTTGCTACTCAATGTTCTCTCGTATCTTCCCAGTGCTGTACCTTCAATTTCAACCCCCATTCTTATTTCAGATAGGAATTTCATCTTAGAACTCGCGAATTTCATTCACCGAACTTTCCTTGTGAATTGTCAACCAAATCTGCTATAATCCATTAATTTATTTTCTCTATTCATAGGGCAGAAACCTGTGCGATTTCTGCCCAGTGGTCCACAGAACAGTGCTTTGCTGCTCAACGTTGTCGGTGGCGGGACCACTGTTTATAAATTTCTAACCAACAGCCACCATGTATATAATAACGTCGTGCATGAGTGGTGCAAAAAACAACTAACTTGCAGTAATATTTAAGTATTTTTTTTCATAGAAAAACTAGGGTATCCTTTTCGCCATATTTGGATAAACCTAAAATGTCGTGGTTAGAATTAGTGCGGTGTTTGATGGCCTTCGAGCCTCTAACTTTCCTTCTTGATTAATGAAAACAGCGGCTAGAGGATGCATGGCTTGAATTAACTGAAAAAAGTGATGTGCATGCTTTTAAACGTCATTTTGTGTCAAAACCTTTAGTTGTACATTAATCTTTGATTAATTTCCATGAATGTTGATTATTACTGTTGTGACCATTGATGTCTGAGAGTCAAAATTCCCGAAACCCTTTAATGACCGACAACCTTTTCCCCAAACTAAAACAAGCACCGACGTAGAGATCAGTGGTCGCGGCTCTCAACGCCACCTACGCGGCAAATTCAAAGCAGTTCGGATGCAGCACTAAAGTCTTCCCACAAACTGCAATGTTGCCTGAAACCCCTTAATGGCCGACAACCCCTTTCCCCAAACTGAAACAAGAACCGACGTAGAGATCAGTGGTTGCGGCTCTCAATGCACCTACGTGGCAAATTCAAAACAGTTCGGATGCAGCACTCAAGTCTTCCCACAAACTGCAATGTTGCCTGATGAAGATGAATGATCTGGAGCCTTAACAACATTTAGAGAATATTCGTCGAAAGTTAGCAAGAACAGCTTGTTTTTCTACTGACTTTCTTGTTTGGAATTGCGTACATTTTGTGCGTGTAACAATCCAATTTTATTCGTCTATGAGTTAAATAAATACGGATTCAACCCTATTGACTTTGGCTTTTGGATTTAAACGTCGGACTGCCTGAACGGGGAATTGACCCCACGATATTTGAAACCAAATGACGAATCCTACCGCTGAGCCGTACTGAACGGTCTACGGCTGCCATACTGATTGAGGTTGGACCTCGGTATTTGGTTTCAAAGGTCGTGGGTTCAATTTCCCGCTCAGGCAGTCTGGCATTTAACTCCAAAAGGCAACGTAAATAGGTTTGCATCCGTATTTATTTAAGCCTTCTGGAGCCCTTCCGTCCTGTTTAATTCGTCTACGAGCTCAGCTCGGTAGTTTAATCGGCAATTAGGGCGTCGTTGCTTTAAAAAAATGCGAAAAATTGGAGCCGATATTAAATTAAATTAATACCGGAAGAAAGCAAGCTAAGGTAACCGGTTCACAACAAAACATGGAACAAAAACACTTTAACACTGAGTCAGATCGTATTGTCGCTTACAAACTGCTGGTTGAAGGTGCTGTCACAACACGTTCTGAGAGTGCGTTCCAAGAATTAATAGCTCTCACAGTGAAACAACACTGTCCAACAATGGCGCGGATTCGTGGTTTCGTCAATTTCATGCTGTGTCCTCTGGTTTGTACGACAGTCGACCGTTGAAAAAACTGGTCGGCAGGCAAAATCACTTCGCCAGACAGAATTTGACGGGTTTCGATAAGGTCACCTCTTAAACGCCTATCAACAAGGGTTGTCAGGTCGAGCCTTTGCAAACGTTCTTCGTAAGGCTAATCCTTCAGCGAAGAACAGTGCCTGGTGACGGTTTTCTGAACTTGTTCCAACCTGTAAATATCACCACTGTAATGGGGTGACCAGGCGTGTACACAGTATTCAAGTTTTGGTCGGATAAACGTCATATACAATCTTCTTGTATTCGTAAAGTGCCCATACGATTTGAACATTGACTTTGGAATAAAAACGTTTTCCGTGCATCATTCACAACTTGTTGCACCTGATTGAGAAACTTAAGTTGGTTGTCCAGAAGGATGCCCAAATCTTTCACGACGGTGTGTTCTTGCAAATCAAGTTGAAAATCAACAACCTTGCGTTTGCCAATACGTAAAATAACACATTTCTCTGGGTGAAACTTCATTTTATTTTCAGCTGCCCATTTATCTAACCGACGAAGGTCATCTTGAAGCTGCTGGAAACTTTCAAGTGAATCAGATCTGTTATAGATTTTAAGATCATCTGCATATAACAAGACAATTGAAGAAATAAACTTAGTGATGTCACTAATAAATAAGTTGAATAGCCATCCGCTGAGTGTGCCACCTTGAAATATTTTATTTTTTTCTCGTTTTTTTGTCCCTTTTGGCTAAGGGCTTGAAATATGCGCCTGTGGTTTGAGCATGTTAATGGTTTTAAAGTTTTTTCCTAATGACTGTTCTTTACTTTTAATTGATAAACTTTAAATGTGGTTCTCTAAGGTAGTTTACATTATTGTTATTTACTTTTCTGTTAATGAAGAAACTCTGTGTTGGAGTTGAGGGGAGGGGGAGGAGGAAATGATTCTTCATCTTGATTTAAAATTTTTTGTTTCCTTCATAAGTTTTTTGAATCGCTACATACGAGCTGTGGAACCTTCGTAGCGGATGTACTGGAAATAAAAATAAAAATAAAAGTGCACAGGGAAAATTTGAAATTTAATCGGACAATCGATTCAAAAGTTATCGTGGATACAGAACAAACAAACAAACAGCACAGAAAGAGAATCTCCGTTGTCCTACTTTGCACCGCGCGTCAGTAAAAGTCGTTTTTATAACACATAGGTTTGACTGAATGTAGCATAGCCGTGTCACACAGGGGAAACAATCGTGATAAATAAAAGCATTTGCAATAATTACGTAGTTTTGACCAGGAAAACATGAAGGAGTGACAGAGATGCCATCCAGTGAAAAAATGTGAAAAAATTTGAAAATTTGAGCTTTCCAGTAAAAGCGTCAAAAAATGTGAAAAACTGACCAAATTGGTGAAAAAATATGGAATTTTGGATTTTTTTGAATAAAAAAAATTTCATGATCGTATAATAAACGAAAAATAAATTTAGCTCCACTACGGTTAAATGAAGATAAAATTCAGTTTGAGGAGTTCATTTACCTGCATTGGCTAGTGAGCTAGTTTATTAATTTTTTTTCGGTAGATGGCGGTGTGACTTGCACTGCGGGAATTATATCGCAGTTCGTTTGTTCGCGGAGATACCCAGAATGCAGTCCTCCAGCGCTCCCGAATTCGTCTACCTACAATGTGAAAATGTCTAAAATTTGCATGCGAAAAAGGTTTAAAAAATGCAAACGCATGAAGTGAAAAAATGAGAAAAACTAAAGACCCTCGGTGACATCCTAGTAAAGATCGTAAATGATTCAGTACATGCCAGCGTTTGACCAATCAGAAGTTTTATATCGCCTTGGAAATTTGTCATCAGTGCCTGCTTGATGTACAAACCAACCCATTTGCCAACCAGTGCCGTCTACGGGCAAATAATGCAAAGCAACCTCACCCAAAATCTAATTTTTAATTATGTTTGGCCTCTACCTTCAAAGTTATCGTCTACCTATAAAAAGTTTGGCCTCTACCTTCAAAGTTTGGCCTCTTCCTTCAAAGTTAGCCTCTACCTTCAAAAGTTTGGCCTCTACCTTCAAAGTTTGGCCTCTACCTTCAAAGTTTGGCCTCTACCTTCAAAGTTTGGCCTCTACCTTCAAAGTTTGGCCTCTACCTTCAAAGTTTGGCCTCTACCTTCAAAGTTTGGCCTCGATTTTTCAAAGTTTGGCCTCTATTTTCAAAATTTAGCCTCTACCTTCAAAATTAGCCTTTATCTTCAAAGTTAGGCCTCTACCAAGTTTGTCCACTACCTTCAAAGTTTGGCCTCTATCTTCAAAATTTAGCTTCTACCTTCAAAATTAGCCTTTATCTTCAAAGTTAGGCCTCGACCATCAAAGTTTGTCCTTTACCTTCAAAGTTTGGCCTTACCGTCAGATTGTGGCCTCGACCGTCAAAGTTCGGCCTCAACCTTCAAAGTTAGCTTCTACCTTCAAACTTTGGACTCTATACCTCGGCCTCTACCGTTAAAGTTTGGCCTTTACCTTCAAAGTTTGGCCTCCAGCTTCAAAGTTAGCTTCTACCTTCAAACTTTGGACTCTATACCTTGGCCTCTACCGTTGAAGTTTGGCCTTTACCTTCAAAGTTTGGCCTCCAGCTTCAAAGTTAGCATTTACCGTCAAAGTTTGGCCCTTGCCTTCAAAGCTGGCCTGTAGCCAACTTCAGCGGTTTTAGAAGATAAAGGCAAGTAGCAAGGGGAGAAACCCGTTCGACCCGAGAAACCTTTAATGATCACGGGGGGGGGATACTGTTCAGTTTATACCAGAATAGATACCACAGCTGTTGAAGAAACCTGGAAGTCTCTCTCACTACCATGACCGGCCCTGACTGGCAGGAATTTTGCCAGGACACCTTTTACGGTCACTCATGCAACATCACCTCTTTTGGATTGTTTATTTTATTTGTTATTAAATATGATCTGATTCAAGTGGTTCGAAAGTGTGGTGCCGGACAACCATACACACAAGTTGAAAGTCGAGTAAAAGCCCAGGCTGTAAAAGCGAGGGGAAGTCGAAATTTCGAATGGAGTTCGAGTTTGATTCCGTTGTGTAAACTTGACTCGATGCGGTAACTTCAAACTCGAACTTTTCAAGTTCCGAGTTTCGTCGAGTTTAACAAAAACTGTTATTTTCTTCGATAATTGCAGAAAACCTTATCATCTTTACCGAATTTAGCGAATCTATAGAATTAATGCTTTAAAAATATGGCGTATGTCGTGACGTAAAATAGTTAGGCATGTACAGTAAATTGCAATGTACCCAACAAATCAAAAGCGTGTACGCACAAAATACATATACAAAATGAACATGTAATTGCTCACACGAACTAGAACTAAAACAGAAATTATGAAACACCAACACAAGCAAAAAAAAAAAAAAAACTAGGAGTCTGCTTATTTCACAAATTACACATGCAGCCACTGGCACGAAACACTCAAAATATAAAACTACAAACACAGACAAATATAAAAAAAAACTGGCTTTATAACACACAAATTAAGTGAACACAAACATAAACATGTACACGCATACATACACAAACATTAAACATTACAAACACAAACAGCGTTCACTTTCTGACATAACCATTGCGTAAAATACACTCCTTCTTCCCTGGAATTGGAGTACAAGTTATAGTTCGTTGCGTTCGAATGAACTCTAATCCGTTTTTATTCGCATACCGTTACACGTGTGAATTTGGACATACGAGCTTTGATATTTTTTTTTCTAATCGGCGAAGCCGTGTTTTGTTCAGTTAAATTTTATACCACTCTTGTTTTGTTTTCGTAATATGCTAAAGTAAAGTCGTATCGTGTATAGTGTTATTGACACAGGAAAAACTGATTAAATCTGTTTAGCACATGTTAATTATAAGAACGTACGACATCATCGTCGAAACTCGAATTCGACTCGCAACTCGAAACTCTACCTCTAAACTCGACTCGACGTGAAAAAGTTGACATCGCACATTTCTAAGTCCTTTAGGTAAGAAAATATGTAGTTTACTGTCCGGCCAGGGAAGTTGTATTGCCTCCAGGTCCGTCCCATTTCTACGTGACAAGTGACCTAAGAGCAAAGTTGGGCTTTTCCCACAAGGGTTGTATCTTATGTTGGTGGCAGAGAGCGCTTTTAGAGTACCCCAGTTTCCCAAACGTGATGTCGAGCCAAGTCAGACTAAACAACGACTCCCGCAGCACGCTCTCAACTTTGGCTTTTTTTCCTGAAAATACCACAAATTATTCAGTTCCTATCTACCGCTCTGTAAAAAAAAATTGCTCACTGCGACTAACGTGTTGTGTGTACGGGACACTGACAAATAATAAATAAGGTTTTGTATTTTCTGTTGCTCTTACAATACAATACGTAAATATTTCAAAACCAGCAAACGAAAAATCAGACGATAAAAATAGACGTTTTGGAGGTCCGTCGTTACTCCGGTTTTTCATTTGTATCCTTTGTTGACTTAAATGTTTGTATGTTGTTATAGTGCTTTTATTGTATTCTCCACGATATATAATAATAATAATAATAATAATAACTTTATTCGTAAAGAAGACGAAAGGGTCCAGAGATGAGCTTGACAGCCACTGACACCTGGCCTAAAGTAAAGTTGAACAACAGAAAAAGAAACGTACACTTTGCTTGAGAAAATAAAATGAAGCTATGAAAAATTGTCGGGTCTAAAGGAACCCAGTCGTAGAGTTTTACGTGGCATAAAATGAATGCTTTTATCATAAAAAGAAAATGGAAGTGCCATAACTAGTTGCAAGGCTTAAGACGTAAAGGCTTAACGTTAGAAATTCGACGCGTCGTCGAGTTAGCCACCGATTCTGCCACCAGTCGCGCTACTTACACCCCAAAAATGAACTGCTCTAACATGCGGACTGAACTGTGAAAGGTACGTGTGACACGCGATACGCGGATTTTAAACTTAAAACACTGCATTGACACCAAATAATTAAACTTTAACAACAATGGCTTCACGCTACGTACCTCTTTGTTCACTCGACCACAAAACAAAGCCTCCGGAGGTTTAATTTCATGAATTTCTAGCAGAAGAGCAACCAAGGTACGTGTGTATTGTACTGTATGATACGCTACGGCGTTTTCAATTCTCATTAAGCATGTGTTAAACGATCCTTTGACGTAGCAGTAAATCGTCCGAAGACTTCAAGAATAGTTACCATTACCGTAGTATAATGTTCGTTTAGCGCTGCAACACCGGTAAATCTAGTAATGAGAAGATATCACGTTTTTGTGCATCCCGCTAACACTAATCAATGCTACGATTGGGGTTTTTCGTTCTTCGTGCTTTGAGTTCAGCGCAACGCTTAGACGACGCGTCTAGCATGCTACGTGAAACCGAGCGTTAAGCCTGTACGTATAGGTAGCCTTGCTAGTTGAGCAAAATTTTAAAAAACACGCACTTAAAGCACTACGCACATGACGACCAAACAGTGCTTTAAGTGTGTGTTTTTTTTTAATTCAACAGCGCATATTAGTAACTCTCTGTGATTTGAGCAAAACTGTGTCCTTTGTAAAAAAAAAAAAAAAAAATACATATAGATTAAAACAAAAAAGTGTGTACAATAAAAAAGGTAAAATACAGTTAAAATCAATAACGTTTCAAAAATCTTGATAGATCAACCAATTTAAAATTCTTCCTAAAAACAGACACAGAACAGGCATTAACCAAATGTGATGGGAACGAGTTCCATGCTGCAGCTATTCGAGGTCCGACGAAAAACTTCCGACAGTCCAATTTAGCTTTTCCAACAATTAACTTAAAATTATGACCTCTCCTATATCCTGTATGCGAAAAGTGGGTTATTATTGAATAAACCTCAGAAAAATTGGGCCAGTGGGTCAAATTAGGTCGTTGGGACAATGGGTCATGGGTTACTTGGGTCATTTGGGTCAACAATGAAAGTAGGTCAATGGTTCATGGGTCAGACTTGTTTGACGTCACCATCACCCTTGGCATTTTAGAGAAGAGAGGGGTCCTGTGATGCCTCGTGTTCGTGTCGATTGTGGTATGTAAACAATCTTAGGAACTGTGTAGCAAAATTCGCCTTCTGGCACTACGGCTTCGACTGGACGTGTGTCAAACCGGTCTTATTAATAAGATAATATGTGCTATTACCGAAAGCATGTAGATCCAGATTACTGCATATTTTTGTTCATTTATTGCTTCAAAAGTAGAACGCATATTATACAATTTTTTAGCAGTTACACTCTACTACAGCTGCGCGACGACTTCTTAAACAGTATGGTGATTATATCAAGAATATAGGGCTGGAGAGGAGAATTTGTAACTCAAAAAAGTTAATATTAAAACGTGTAACATTCATTCCTATTAGTTCCGTCCGAGTTTTCAGAGGGCGCCACGCGTTTTTCATCTGATAATTTTTCAGCCCAAATGGAAAGTAAACTAAATGACCACTAAACTAGACTAAATAATGATTAAATACAAGCTAGTTTCGTGTAGTTTAGTTTAATTTTAAGCTGAAAGCTGAGTAGAAATTCCCACTTAAAATTCATGGCGCACTCTATAAACTTAGACGGAACTAATAGGAATGAATCTAAGACGTTTCAGAAGGGATAAACATGTTACCCACATGTTTATTGGTTTTTATGGAATAACTTTTCAGTGCTTTGTCCTATTGATCTGGCTACCCCACCAATGGAAAGGTCTCGTCGAGACGATTAAAATGATGTATTGGAATGTCGAAATCGCTCAATTGAAAAAAAAGCTAACTCATTCAAACTTAAAATTCTGAAACGTCTCAAATTCTCCTCCCCCAACCCTGTAAATTCTTGCTTTTATATAGACCAAAAGAAAAAAAGAAAAAACGCCGAGCGTAATACAAAAGACATAGCGCATAAACGGAAAAAAGGGAAATTAACGCCCTTTAAAACTGCTAAGGTTATCCCAGGACGGAGAGGGCAATTTTACTAGGAAATACCTAGGATCTTTTACATGGTATTATCGACACGAGCACGAGTGCTTTCCGGGTCTTTTCTTTTCCCGAAAAAAGAAACCCGGCGATTATTTTCAGAGCCGGAAAACAGATAAAAATGGAAGGCTTGAGTGTATCGTCAAGTGAGTTTGCTAGGTGGGAGGCAGCCATCTTGGTTGTGTCGTCGTAGATGTCGCAGTGGGTGGAATGTCAACGTGGGTAGTGAGAATCGGGTAAGGAGCAGGTGTTTCTGGATCCACTTTTTTTTTTCCAGCGAAAATAATCAATATTGTCCTGCCGGGTGATAATGCAACATTTTTTTTATAGTTTCGTTGTGGCACCTGCAGTTGCTAACAACCTATAGAGCAGAGCTTTTCAACCATTTTTGGCCCAAGTTACCCATGGGTTTTTTTCGTGGAACAACGATATCCCTGTCTGAAAGTTGAATATCTTTTTTTTTTTTCAAGCAAAACGGGTATTGTTCCGCCCACATGCATATGCCAATGCCTGACCCTGTATATACCCAATCCAGCACAACACATCGTTGTTTATTATTTGGTCTAGTAAATTTTGTTTACATGTCTGATTTTAGTTAATGAATTAGTTCAGTTTACTGTTAACTTTAATTTGCAGTACTTTACTTGACACTTACAGTCTATAACACCGTTAAAATAGATTGCAGCATAAATACTGATTACTATTAAAAAACGCTTCAGCGTATAAAATACGAATGTAAGCTTTAAAAAACTAAAGCCCTAAAGGAACATATTATAGAAAAGACATGTAAGCCATCAGCGTCGCACTAATATACGTGTAAAAGAATCTCCATGCTTCCCAAAAACAAGCTGGAGCTTCTTTTACACGTATTAATGCGACGCTGATGGCTTACATGTCTTTTTCTAATATCTGTTCCTTTAGGGATTTAAGGTTTTGAAGGCTTACATCCGTACTTTATACCCTTAGGCGTTTTTTAATACTAATATCCATCATTTTTCAGCAAGAATAACACAGAAAAGAATACTGTATTCACCTTAAAAGAAATGTTTTAAAGAGAGCATTTTTAATACATAATTTTAAGCTGTAAAAATTGAATATCGGTTCCTTGGTTCGATGTCTAGGTGAGAGCAAACTTTCCCGAATAAGAAGAACAGCAACAATATTGTATAGTCACATTAAAATAGCGTTCAAAAGGACATAGGCCTTCTTCATACCTATATGTTTTAAGCTTTAAAACTTAAGCGTCGGTTCACTGGTTCGATCTCTAGGCGTAGTACAACTGTTGCGGGCTAGAATTTGGGCTAATCATGAACATTGAGCTAAAAGCCATTAAATTTGGTGCACAAGTAAATTCTTAGCTTATAAATCGAGGTAGCGATGACATCCCTCGAGATAACACCGCCCTAAGGCTCGTTCCTATCCCCCCACCAGACTCACCGAGGTTATTCGTAACTCTTTCTTAGCCATACAAATGGAACTAGAATTTGTTGACCATCAGTCTCGTGGATAGGACACAAGGAAGCACCGTGATTGGGTGAGTGTATCTCATGGGGTTCCGTATGTAGTTCGATTTCTACTACAACAATGCATGTTTTTAGTACGTTCAGCAAGAATTTGTTGGTCATTGATGCTTCATGGGGGGTGCACAGGAGGGGGGGGGGAGGAGGATGCTGTGGGAGGCTGTGGTAGTATTTGCATGGGGATCAATGGCTGGTTCAATGTCTACTGCTAGGAATGACTGGTGTACCACAATGCATGCATCCAATACGATCAACAAGAATTTTTCGGCTATGAACCTCATGGAGCAGGAATAGGAGGCGAGTTCAATAGCTAGTTTCATTTGTACTGCTAACAATGACTTGTGCACCAAATTTCATTCTTTTAGCATTATCTGCAAGAATTTGTTGGTCAGGCCTCAAGGAGGGGGCACAGGAGGGGGACCGTTATGGTGCCGTGTAGGCTATCTCGAGGGGGTTCAACAGCTAGTTCGTTTGTGCTACTACGAATGACTTGTGTACCAAATTTCATGTTTTTAGCTCGACCTGCAATAATTAGTTGGTCAAGCCGCAGGGAGGGGGAGGGTAGACGGGGGGGGGGGAGGGGGGCTTGGGGATACTTCATTGTGGTTTCATGGCTGGTTCGATGTGTACTGCTAAGAATGATTTCTGTACCACAATTCAAGCGTTTCGCTCGATCTTCAATAATTTGTTGGTCAAGCTTCCGAGAGGGGGCCCAGGGAAGCATTTGAGGGCTCTTTGACGAATTTCGTGGGGGTTCCACGGTAATTGGTTTGATTTGTAATGCTAAGAGTGGCTTGTGTGCCAAATTTCATGCTTTTAGTTCGATCTGCAAGAATTTGTTGGTCAAACCTCAATGAGGGGATACAGGGAGCCGTTTGGGAGTATTTCATGGGGGTTCCATAGCTTGTTCGATATCTACTGCTAAGAATGACTTGTGTGCCAAATTTCAAGCATTTAGCTCGATTTGCAAGAATTTGTTGATGAAGCCTGAGGGAGTGGGCACAGGGGGTGCTGGGGGGTTATCATGGGGGTTCCATGGCTGATTCGATTTATGCGGCTAAGAATGACTTGTGTACCAAATTTCACGTTTTTAGTTTGATATGTAAAAATTTGTTGCCCAAGCCTTAGGGAGGGGGCACAAAGGTTGTTGGGAGGGGTGGGGGGGGGGCACTGGCGCACTTGGGGATATTCCATGGGGATTCATGGCTGGTTCCATTTGTACTGCTAAGCAACACTTAGCAACCAAATTTCAGGCTTTTAGCAGGATTTTCAAAAAAATTTGTACTCCACTTAATGATTTCTGCCCAGTGCTCTTTAATAATAAATGCTCTGCTGACGAGAATACTGCAGTCACATGAAAATCACGTTGAAAAGTCCCTGGTCGATGTTAATACGTACATTTTTAACTGTAGAAATTGAAAATCGGTTCATTAGTTCGATCTGTAGGTGAGAGCAAAGTTTCTAGCCCATTTGGCTTTGCGGCTCAAGAATATCTTATAGTTACATTGAAATAGAATGCGAAAGGCCCTAGGCCTTGTCCAATACCTACGTTTTAAGCTATAGATCTTGAAAATCGGTTCAGTGGTTCGATCTCCAGGTGAGGGTAAAGAGGCACAACAACAACAACAACAACAACAAGAAATGGCCGTGCTGTGGACGCCGAACGGTTCGATTATTGTCATTAAAATTTGCAATACAGTGAAATAGTTGCGACACGACCCCCAAATACCGAATTTCGTTGCTGTATATAAATTCTGGGCTAAACTATAGGAGTTCAAAGTTTGACTGAAGCTTACATAAGGCCTTGATACATATAGTGTCCGCGGCCTATTTTGAGTTCGCTGCAGAAGGAACACAGACAATCGATTGTACGTTTTTAGTAGCGGAGTGCCTTGCTGATATCCAAGATGGTTACAAAAACGATTGCGGCCGTCGATTAAAGCCCCTTCCTCCAGGAAGACGTAGCCGCTCATAAAATACTTGCAGGACTCAAGATACGCCGCGCACACAATAAGGCCTTGATATTAATTTTCATGCGATTTTTTATCCTGTTTCTTTGCAGTAAGTTACTTGATATCGGATTTAATTGAACAAAGTTGCAATCTTGAATCGGCGTCCAGACAGTTTCAGTATTTTGTTTTGGTCGTTACATACCGATATTAGAAGAAGCCTGATTCTCTATTACGTTGTCACAAACTGAAGGAGAATTTTAATTGCTTCTTTCAGCAAGTGCCGAAAATTCATCTGGGAGTCTTGCCCACAACACAACAAGACCAGTGCACGTTTCAAACTTTCTTTTTAGGTTAGCACCAGTTGAAAAGTACTGGACTAGAGTAACAATTTGGAACATCATATTTTTTGTGTGTATGTCGAATAACTGAATTTAGTTTTAAAATATCTAAAATTCACTAATTAACAAAATTAATGTCATCTTCATAATGGTCGCACTTTTCCGTCGACATTCTTTGAGGCAGAGGATTGCTATCCCTTGGCACTGCCCTTTGGCGACTTTTCAAGAACCCGGATCTCATCATTTTCGCACAACCTGATCCCTAAGGGACCAAACTCAATGTATTTTAAAAGTTTCAATATTTGGAATTAAGTAAGAGATATCCGTGAGTCCTAGTCGATTTAACGGTTATAATTGCTCGCGAGCAAGAAATGGCTAGTCCACTATTGAGGGGCTGGAGGGAAAAACTCGTGGGCTTCGCCCACTCGTGTTTCCCTCCACCCCCTCAATAGTGGACTAGCCATTTCTCGCTCGCTCGCAATTATAACCGTTAAATCGACTAGGACTCACGGATATGTATTTTAATGCTAAGGTGTGACGTCGAGCTAATTTATCGTGTTATTCGAGTTTTTTAAAGACTTGTTTCAAGAATTTAAGAATGTTTTTACATGCGATTTATGTAAATTCCTGAACGGAAATTCCGTTTAGAAACGGGGTTGGAAGCTTCCTGTGTATGAAGGCCGACCGAAGGGGAGAGACGCTGCGTAATACCGATGTTTGTGTTTTAAGGTAAAACTGTATTTTTTTTTCTATTTTAATAGTTTAAATAAGATGAGTATATAAAATGCGCTATTCGCTTGTATCTCGTAGGTTTTTAGGTGTATTTCAAAGTGTCAGTAGCCTAGTTTTCCTACCATCGGAACGAAAGAGGGTTGGGTTGGGCCATTCCTCCGTGGGTGGGGGTCTAGCATAGTAGGAGAGTTTTTTTTTTTCCGTGTTAGGCTCGAAAGAAAAATGTCGTAGGTTGTAAATGTACCTGTTTATGCTGGTTGCATTTGTGTTGTGTCCGGTAATTTAAAAAAGTTGGGTCATATGTCACATGGTGGAGCAGGGGTTGTGTAGACACCCGTAAAAAGTGTTAGATTATCAAAAAAGTGTGGGTTATCAAAATTAACCCACTGTGACGTGTGTGGGTTTTCAGATTAACCGTATATAACGGCTACACTTTTAGCATTGGGATGTGTTGGCGTGACGTCACCACCGTGTATTAAATGCTGATAACTACGGTACGTTTTTCTTATGATAATGAGATATCACTTTGCTTATAGGTAGTATGATGCAATTTTCTTAAGCAACAGCCATTTATTCAATAAGCAGTAAAGATAAATGCACTTTCAGTGGTAACAGAGTAAATAAAGACATCATCAAAATCGGGGAGGTTATCACATGGACACAAAAACTGAAACATGATCAAAAAACAAACCTAATCGTATAACAACAAGAGCTAAATAAATTAGCCATCTTGTTTGGCGCTGCTTTATGGAGATAAAATTAACCCTAGTTAGGGCATTTAAAACATGCGCGACCAATTGTGGAGTATGCAAGGCCGGTGTGGTGCCCTTACCTTGTTAGAGATATTACACTAGTAGAAACTGTGCAGAGGTCCTTCACTAAATACGGGGCTGCAGAAACATGAACTATGCACAGCGACTTGTACCATAGATTAGAAAGTTAACTAGATGTACCGTCTCACTTCTTCCCATCCTAC
>JAHWFP010195675.1:0-12685 GCA_023313725.1 Lithobius niger | reverse complement strand
CTAATGCTTTGCCTTCTGCTGCTTCGAAGGCAAAAGCATTAGCAGATGTATTAGTAGCCGCAACTACCGCCAGAGCTCCGCGTAGGATGGGAAGAAGTGAGACGGTACATCTAGTTAACTTTCTAATCTATGCTTGTACATTTAAATCTTGAATCCTTAGAGCATAGACGACTGATCTTTGTTTGACTTTCTCAATGTTGAAGGGACTCATCGATGTGGATCCTTTCTTGTATTTTGAGGAACGTGGAACACGTATACTCTATGGCATAATTCCAAATTAAAGGTAAAAAAAACAAAAACAAAGAGAAACTGCACAAAATATTTCTTTTCTAACAGGGTCGTTGAACCCTGTGTTTACCACCGGTACTGCTCGAAGCAAAGAGTGTAAACGGTTTTTAAACGGGGTATGAAAAATATAAATTTAACTCTAGTGTCCGCGGCCTGTCTTGAGTCCTGCAGGTATTTATGAGCGGCTACGTCTTCCTGGAAGGGGCGGCTTTAGTCGACGGCCGCCATTGTTTTTGTAACCATCTTGGATATCAACAAGGCACTCTGCTACCAAAAACGTACAATTGATTATCTGTGTCGTTCTGGGGCGAACTCAAGATAGGCCGCGGACACTTTAAATACTAAAGCAACATCCGGCCTGCCTTAACCTTCCGCCTGCTTTATAACAGCTACGCGACGATCACATCCGCGTATTTACAATAGCGAAGGTCAACCGAGACAGTAGCTTCGTTCCTCGCAGCGAAAAACGTACAGTACTATACCTACTATCTCAGTTGGCCTTGTGCCTAATAGACAAGCCAGCGTGAACGCATTAACTGTGTCGTCACAAACCGGAATGATTCTCGTATTTTAAAATCACAATTTATAACTTTCTAGACTAGTGTTTTATAATTTTGCTTCGGCGATCTATTGGAATAATTAATTTTAATTTTTACTGCATTAGTCTCTTAGATTTTTGATCTTATAGTAATTACTAGCAAACGATTAAAATTAGTACTGCGCACACGTAGATTAAACTTCAGGGTCGTTGTAGGCGCGCAAAACAAACGTAAATAAAGTTCCCCAATATTCAACAGAAAATCTCGTTTTAAAACGGTTTTTTATCAAGGGAAAGACTAACGGTAAGTAAATAGACCTTTGGGGGCGTACTTGATGTGGAGGTTCGAGGAAAATGGCGCTGGGAGGTATATCCCTTGAAACTGTTTTTAATACACAGCAGACTTAGTCACATAATTACATTTACAACCGTATACATATAATTGTAAATTTACTTTAATGTTAAGAATATCGTTATTGGAAAACACATTCTATTGGAAATTTTACAAAGTATATACAAATGACTTTTTAACGTTAGAGGGCAGGTGTTAGCGGAATACAAACTTCCCTTTCAATGTATTACATTCCAAAAGGATGCAAGATAAACACACTCAAACTAACATTTGACAGTTAAAACCCGTACAGTCAGTGGCATGCATAGGAGGGAAGCAGCCGGGGGGGGGGGGCGGGCAATTGTCCCTGCCCTTTTCGGAAAAAATGCCCTTTTGGAAAAAATTTGTTTTACCTTTTTGTAAAAAAAAATATGCCCTATTTTTGTTTTTTGAACCGATAAACGCTGGTGCTGCATGCAGCCAGGGAAGGGGCCTGGAGAAGGACAAAAAGAAGGCCTGGAAATGGCCAGAAAGGGGCATAAAATGGTAAGAAAGAGAGACATTCTTAAAAAAGGGTAAAAAACAAGACTGACGAACCCAAAAAAAAAGGTCCCCAGTTGAAAAAAAAAAACCTCACCGTGCCCTTCTACAAAAGTTGCCCCTGCCTTTTCGGTGGTCTGCGCACGCTACTGCTTACAGTCATGTTGATGTTAGGTAAACAGATTACAAAAATTAAGTTTAAAAATTAGAAGGCAGCACAATTTCACAGACTGCGCAGGCTGTCGCCTAAGACCAACTCACCCCAGGAATTTTAGATGGCATAAAAAATGAGCTGAAATGAGCTTTTATAACCTACCACCAATCAGACTGGAGGAACCCGTTCCATGCATAAGCTCACTTCAGCTCCCAATTTCTCATACCGTCTAAAATTCTGGGATGAGTTGGTCTTAGACGACAGCCCGCTGCACAGTCTGTGGAATTGTGCTGGCTTTTTATTTTTTAAACGTAATTTTTGTAACCTGCTTATAGTACATCCTCATGTGACTATAAGGGTTTGAACCTCTTAAATGTTAAAATTGAGCAGGTTGACCCTACATGAGATTTAGTAGGTAAAAAAAATGCGTACAGTGATGATAAAGAACACTAAAAAGCACTACGCATTCAACGAGACAAACAGCACCTTATATTTCGAAGCAAAACTTGGAAATTGGCTTCATTTTTCAAAGACAAGATAAAAAAAAATAAAAAACACAAGGCTAAAATACCAACTCTTCACTCAGCCTGCCATCTTGGTATTGAAGTGATTTCCGGAAATGGTGGCGAGACAACGACAACAAGGAGCGGAGACAAGATGGCAGGTTGAGTGAAGAGTTGGTGTTTTAGCCTTGCGTTTTTTATTTTTGTTTATCTTGTCTATGAAAAATGAAGCCAATTTCCAAGTTTTGTTTCGAAATATAAGGTACTGTTTGTCTCGTTGAATGCGTAGTGCTTTTTAGTGTTCTTTTATCACATGAGATTTAGGTTTGTGTTTTGACCGTGTTTTAATTTTGTTGATAACGGCTGTGATCTGAAGGACGAAACGTTGTGAATTTTAACTCACCTGCACTTAATGGCTTTATTTACTAAATTACAACAATTTAGTATGCAAGATAAACAGCAGCAAATCAACAGCAATAAAGAGCAGCAAATCAACCTAAAATGCTAGAGTATTTTGGGTAATAAACACTCCAAAACGGTAATGCCGCATAGAGTGTATTTTTCATTTTTGGTTGTTAATAGGAACTGACGATAACCGGGTTGGCATCGTTATTAGACCATATTTTCCTTCCGATAATTGTACCTGTAGGGTCTGTCCAGTATCATCATTGGCTTCGCTGCTATAAAGCAGCAAATGTCCATTTTCCACAATTTTGTTAACCAATTTTTACCATTCCATGGTCTCGATGAGAACTGTTGGTGGGTGGCAAGGTGTGTTGATTATAAGTATCCTAAGTTACTTAATGAAAATATTACAAGTGCATAACCATAATTTTTTGAGACCGACTGAAAATGATATTTTCCCATTACATTGAAATGCCATGTTACCAAGTCTATTATAAATGATTTAAAATGATTTTTATAAATGATTTGAAAACAGCTGTTAAGGATATCACATCGTCTCACAATAAATATGAAGCGGCAGATTTGCTGATACACACTGAACATTGTAACGCTTCAGAAAAATGCTCTGAAACATGCATTAAAGTAGAAAAAGTGTCAACAGATAAATACTTAGGTATATGTATTGATAATTTGTGGAAGTTTAACCATCATATAGATAACCTAATAAAAAAATTACGACAATTATTACGAATTTGTTATAAATTAAAACCAATTTTTAGCAGAAAAACAAACACATATTGTATGACGCTTCAGTAACAAGTAATATAAGATATGGGATAGAATTCTATGGTTTAACATCATCATATCTCCTAGATAAATCCAGAGAACACAAAACAAACTAGTTAAAGCTCTGTTTAAACCAGTGAATTATAAAAAAAAAACAAAAACCAACGACTTATTTCAAGAACACGAAATACTAAATGTTCAAAATCTTAGTAATTACGTAATAATCTTAAATAACTATTTTAAATCTGAACACAAGGTTAAAGATGTAAAAAAAAACAACATATCTAAGAAGTAAAAGTCTGCGATTTGAAATACCATTAGTGAAAAATTGTTATGGAATGAGGAATATGCGATATTATATTCCTTGGACCTTTAATCAGCTACCTGATAATCTCAAGTCTCTAACAGCATTTAAATAGATTAAGAAAGAAGTAAAAAAAAAACTGGTTATTGATAAAATAATAATAAATGTTAAAAAAATAAAAGTATGTATAAAACAACTGACTATTAAAATTATAACATAGGTATTGGAAAAATAGTGCTGATGTATGTTGATATAATGTTTTTTTATTTTTACTATTGGATAAAATAATGTATATGTATAATCATATTCACTTGTAATACAACGTATGTAAATATTATGCAACCCACACAAATCCTTCGGATTTCGGGATGCAATGTAGATAGATAAACTGTCTGTCTAACTAAAAAAAAAAAAATTCATCATACCTCTAATTAGAAAACAAAAACGAATTTGTTTGATATGTAAGGCAAGGTTCAACTGAACCAAAGCTAAAACAGGAAAGGAAACACGAATAAGCTTCCCTGTATAGTTTCACATACCACAACGTAGCTGCGCTGTTTAGTCCACGTGAAACCTTACTGCTGCATTAAAATGGTTTTTTTTTATAGCTTTTCGTATTCTGAGCACGGCAGATAAGCCAATGATTGGTGTTTGCGTAGTGGATTTACTACTACTTGACTAAACATCCCTGAAAAATTATTATTAAGAAAATTAATCATCATGCTCATTATTAGGGTGATAACGGAAACTGCCTTTCACCTTTACCAACATCAAAACTTCATTACTCGATAATGTAGTCAATGAAATCAAATTGACACGACGAACACAGAAGCCGTGTTTTATTTCTTTTTTCTTATACTTTTTAAAGTTGCAATCTTATATTTTTCAAAGTTTGCCTGTAAGTCCATTCAACACTGTACTAAAAACTAACCTAATAAAACATTAAAAAAAAAAACCAGTTTCTTCCCCTCTTATAATATGATCAGTGCTTTCTGGGAAGTCGCAATGTTTTAAATTATTTATGAGCCTAATGGTTGAGCACAGCAGTAAGGTTTCACGTGGACTAAACGCTGTAGCATCACTGTGGTACCAGAAACGTGAATTTTGACTTCGCTTCAGTTGACCTTTATCTGAAACATCAAACGAATTCGTTTTTGTTTTCTAATTAGTGATACAATTTTTAATAGATATGCGTGTTTATCGAGCCCTGTAGTTCCTAAATTCCGAATCTGGTTTAAAAACTTTAAACTATTGTGGAGATTAAGCATCAAATTTTTTGTTTTAGCATGGGAGACTGAGCCGTAATCTTGCTTACAGTAGCTGGCCGCTGTTACTAATTACATGACAAGAACTTTTACTCTAGGAACGTCGAAAAACCGATTCGATTAGAAACAAAACCTCTAAAAAAGGTAATTATGAATAAATGATGATACCAAGGGTTTATAGGGTTTGGGGAGAAGAATTTGTGTCTGAGAACTCTACTGAAACGTCTTAGATTCATTCCTATTAGTTCCGTCTAAGTTTATAGAGGGCGCCATGAGTTTTATGTGGGAATTTCTACTCAGTTTTCAGCCCAAAATTAAACTAAACTAAACGAAACTAGCTTGTATTTAATTATTATTTAGTTTAGCTAAGTTGGAATTTAGTTTACTTAAGATTCGGGCTGAAAAATGAGCAAAAATTATCAGATGGAACACGCGTGGCGCCCTCTGAAAACTCGGACGGAACTAATAGGAATGAACGTAATAGGGACTTTTTAGAGTTACAAATTCTCCTATAAATTCTTGATGATACTGATTTGCAGTATCATTTATTTGATTCTAAATAATATACGGTAATTTTTATTGAGATATTGTGGTAAAAAAAATGATTGTTAGTGAACCGAGGCTTTTGGCTTTCGATCTTATCGGTATCTTAAAGGCGCCTGTTCATCGAATGACAGGTTGCAGCACCTAGCACCGTCTACCATTATCATACACGGTATACTATGATTGAAGTCCTCTCTCCAGCAAAACCAAAACTATTAATTTCTCCGTTTCTATTCAATATATTTCGAACAAACTTGGCCAGATAGTAGATAGCAACGTTTCCTAACTTTACACCAACTTTTATGCAATTCCGTGCATTTGTAAACGTAGGAAGCCACACGTAAATTTGAAAACTGTTCATTCCTTGTTGTTGTTGTTGTTCTTCTTCTTCTTGGCTGACACGGTTTCAGAAAAAACTACTGCACCTGCCTAAAATCTGAAACATGATCTGAGCCAGAAATTTCCCTGGGCTTCAACCTTACAGGACCACTTTTTCGATTGGTCGATCCATTCCGTAGTTACGGGGCCCTAAACGATCATTTTGATTGTTTTACATTGTTTTAACCATTGTATTTAGGGAACAATGCCACTCAGCAAACTCCAGATCCATTCTTCGTGCATGCAACAATCGACTGCATTGCATAAACCTTTATAGCGCGACACCATAGCAGTAAAAACGGTACACGGAGCCGTAAAAAAGGTACACGGATTACAAACAAAAACGTCAAGTGTGCCGTAAAAAAAGGGGTTATATGATTGAAGTTTCATTTTACTTGTTAAAATGTGCTTTACCAATCACATACGTTACGTAAAGCACAACTGCACTTAAACAGATGCAATTTTCTGAATTGTACATTTTATTATTTCAATTAAAAAATCATCAATTTTGATCCGTGTACATTTTAACAAGTAAAATGAAACTTCAATCATATAACCCCTTTTTTTACGGTACACTTGACGTTTTTGTTTGTAATTTAATTCTATGTAGCACTTGATTTCAACAAGCGAAGAAAATGCACAAAGAAATTTCTTTTTACACAGCAAGCTAGCCACGTGCCTCCTAATTATTGAATGTAAAGTTGGGGCATGTAAGGTTAGCGGTATGACTGTCCCTAGATGGAGCCCATCTAGCGGTTCAAAATCTGCGTTTCAAAACAGTCGATGTATTGAAAAAAGCGCCCATGATGTCGTTAGGCTTAACTTTACCGCTTGCTTCCTGGCAGGGATGGGTACAATTCCACTTTAATGAATTTGAGTCATTTACGTACGCAGTCAATTCCAAACCGAGTCACTGCCATGGTTCAATGCAATTCAAATCATTGTGATATTAATTTGTATTTGCTATTTCAAATCGTTTCCAATCAATTCATTTTCATTTCTCATTCTGAATAATCAATTCCTATTCAGTGACTGGCTGTTGATCCAGTCTTAATTCCAGTCAATTCCCGGGTGATTCAGGAAACATTTTGACCAATTTCATTCAATTCCACCCAATTCTTCCTAAGTCCATCATAATTTCAGGTAAATTCTGACAAAATGTATGGTAACTGCCGAAAATTTAGACGATTTTGATGAAATTTTGGTGGCGCATCAACTTTACACTCAATAATTAAGGAGCCACGTGGCTTGTTTGTTTCATAAAAAGAAATTTATTTGTGTGTTCCTTCGCTTGGTGAAAGTAAAGGCTAGACAGAACTAGAAGCGGTAAATGGCTAGAGATGCTGTAGCTTGTCATTTGGTGCCAGTGTCCCTTTAATGCAAACGCATCCGGAAGTCCGGCTTGACATCGAATGAGATCGGCATGAAATTGATTGGAATTGAATCTGATTGGCGAAGCGTATACGCGTTCGATACCTAATTGCCAACGATTGGTTTTCATTGTTCATTATTGTCACTTTTGAATTAAGGCTGTATACCGAGCATATTTTTTCCTGCCGAGCCGATACCGGGCCGATCGCTCCAAAAAATGCCTGGTACGCCTATCAGAACCGAGCCGATTAGTGCTGCCGAGCAGAACCGAGCACCTTTATTAATCTGCACTTGCTAAATACCAAGCAGGCTTCGAGAAACAACAAATCTTTCGCAAAAACAGCCTGGCATTACCAAAACAATGATCCGGCTACCAAGTGTAATATGAAAGTGAATGTCCGAAAAAGCATTAAAAAAAAGGTAGTTAACCTGCACGAATTATCTGCAAATTTAGTTCCGGAATGAACTCTGCATGTAGCCATTCAACCTTCCAGCAGCAGGAACCATGCATAAATCGTAATCTTCGACTGGTATCACCGCCAGAATGGAGCTCGCGTTCAAGGTCCATCGGCTCCAGGATCGCGTGCCAAACTAGATATACCGATCGATATACCGACCATTGCCGATAATGCTGTGCTAGGCGAGAATCGGCTCGACAGCTAAGAATCGGTACAGCCTTACTTTTGATAGTAAACTATGGCTTTTTTAGGGTTGCTAATCATTCGTGCTGTAGCATACAACTGTTAAAGGTACATTCCTCCCAAGGCCCCTCGGTCCTCCGCATCAAGTACGGCCCCAAAGTTCTATTTCCTTACCGTTAGTCAATCCCTTGCTAACAATCCGTTTTAAAAATGTGGCGTCTAGGAGATTTTCAGTTGAATATTGGGAACTAATTTAATAGCATCCTGCGATTATATGATCCCTTACCTGCTTACAAGAACCATGACGTTTCATCTGTGTGTGTGCATGTACTAATTTTTAATCGCTTGCTAATAATTACCATGAGATCAAAAATCCAAAAGACTAATGCGGTAAAAATTAAAATTATTTATGCCAATAGATCGCCGAAGAAAAATTATAAGATACTAGCCGAAAAATTACGAAGTGTGATGTTAAAATACGAAAATCTTTCCGGAAATTTTTGCGTTCATGCTGTTTCGGCTACTACGCCCAAGGCCTACTGAGATAGTAGCTGATTTCCTCGCTGCGAGGAACGGAGCTACTATCTTAGTTGGCCTTGTATTACTACGACGAGTCTCGCGAAACGGTGCGATGGCAAAATGCGCGGATGGCGGTCTTCGCGTGGCTGTTATAAGGCAAGCGGAATGTACCTTTAGGTGGAGCAACATAGACATTAGAACTTTTGTTAAATTTATTGAAAAAAAATATTACCATTTTAGAATTTGCTTCTTTATTCATGGTAATGAGCTTGGTCATGGCGCCATTACACTTGCCATCTTTGAAATGTGGCCACCTGTCGTCCAATAACTCTTTTCTGTTTCTCTGCGTTGTGACAACGCCAAGTCGTTTGTTCCTTTTTGAAGCGCCTGATGGCGCTGCCTTCAGCGGTCGCTACTTTCGAGCAGAGGTGTACGCTGTAAAATATTCTTCGGCGGCAGCGAATGCCAATTTTTTTTTCGTGGCGGTGGCGGCGTAAATCAGCGCGCCGATCATCGGTGGTCAGAGGCGACTTACCACAATTTTCGATAGTGGCGTTCCCGTAAAGCACGCAGATGCAGATACAAAATTAAAATACATACACATGGAGCACTAGGCATTACACGGATTTCTAAAGGCACCTAATATTTCGAAGAAAAATAATTGTCCATTAAGCCTAAAAAATAATTGTCTCCATTTTCAAAGGTAAAAACGGGAAAGCCGAAGGCTCACAAGAAATAACTAAATACAGATGCAAACCTATTTACGTTGCCTTTTGGACTTATATGTCAGACTGCGTGAGCGGGTAATCGTACCCAGGACCTTTGAAACCAAAAGCCAAGGTCCTACCGCTGAGCCCCCGTCAGTCTGGCCGTGTCAGTCTGGCTCAGCGCCCGTCAGTCTGGCCGTGTCAGTCTGGCTCAGCGGTAGGACCTTGGCCTTTGGTTTCAAACGTCCTGGGGTCGATTCTCCGCTCAGGCAGTCTGACATATAAGACCAAAAGGCAACGTAAATAGGTTCGCATCCGTATTTATTATTATTATTATTATTTGTTTCGAGGTGCGGAGCAAACAGTGCCACTAACAACAAAATGGCCAGGAGAAGAAACAAAAAAACAACTAAATAAACGATGGATAAAAATAATAAAATACCCATTGTTAAACAATTCCAGAGGATGTTACTTAATTCAAAACGCTGGAAGTGTCCTGGGAACCATAGCGTTCGTACTATAAATCTTTATTTCATAACGCTATAAATATCATCAATTCAAACGTATGTACGCGCAGAGTCAGAATTGCACGTTTTAAGACTGGTTGATACACAACGCAATTATTAACAGCCACGCTCATTTACGTGGCTGCTTTCAAAGCGCTCAAATCCATAACAACGTTGATGCGACTAGTGGGCACATCATTAAGTTACCTCTGATCCGTTCTGAACTTTAATATTATTATTCGTAGTTTTATTATTAAAATGATTGTTATCAGGGTTGCCATAGTGACACACGGTTCCGCCGCCGAACGTCGGCAATATTGTGTTCTCGCTACGACACAGCCCCGCCGCTGGTGTGACGTCACCCGACGTCAGGTAGCTGAAGGCGCCGTCAGCAGCAGCGCTGTGAAAAACAAAACAGCGTAATTCATTTGTCGTTCTTATAGGGCAGCGACATGACGTAGTATAATTGTATATAACTCTATGGTGGAGCCGGTAACTGGGTTAGCTGCAAGGGGCACTGGAGGGCGAAAAGAAGGCCGTCTTACTGAAGCCAATGCTATTAGACTGTATTTCTTAAGTCTATAACGCGCGATTTTTGTTGTTGGAGAAAACAACCTTTTTTTAAGCCTAAGAAATCCGCTCTCAAAGCACTGTCTTGACTAGAAGTCCCGTTGTTTTTCCTTGCATTTTAATCTAGTGCACCTTGTATCTAGCTATGCCCTCCAGATGCTACCTCGTAGCCAATATGACGTCACTTGCCGCTGCTCTATAGTAGAAAAAGAAGGAAGTGTCCGAGTAAGAGATCCTAAATAAAACTAGGGACGTCGTCACTTCCGTTGTCGACGTAATGGAGCCGGCTCCTCCTTCTTTGCTGTTTGGGTGTTTGGCGAAAAGGGTTGGCTTTGAAAGTAGTGATATCATTCGACCAGGGAAGGGGCGCCAAGGTAGCTATAGCTACGTAGCTAGGCAGTGTCACGAAAATGTTGTTCATTGCAGTTTTCTGTCTATGATTGGTGGACAATCATCCCTTAAAGGTGCCTTTTCACCTTTTCAACTCCTAGATGCCGCACTGTGGAATCTTCGAACAATATAAAGAAAACAGCTGTAAATAAAAAGAAAAAAAGAAACAACACTTTGCTGCAGCGCCGCGAATTTTCATAACTAAAACGAGGTCACGTGACCCGCATCAGCCTATTGGATGACGGAGAATCTGGAACGTGGATGCTGTGTTTAGAATGTGGGCAACGCTATCGAAATGGTTAGCCGGCGCCTTTAAAGGGATATACCTCCCAGCGCCATTTTTCTCGATCCTCCACATCAAGTACGGCCCCAAAGGTCTATTTCCTTACCGTTAGTCTTTCCCGTGCTAAAATCCTTTTAAAAATGTGGCGTCTAGGAGATTTTCTGTTGAATATAATGGAACTTTATTTACTAACGACCCGTCACTAAATGATGCATTGCGTGCGTACAATAATCATGACGTTTCATCTCTGTGTGTACATCTACTAGTTTTCTAATAATTACCATGAGATCTACAATCTAATAGACTAATGCGGTAAAAATTAAAATTAATTATTCCAATAGATCGCCGAAGCAAAATTATAAGACACTAGCCTAGAAAATTATAAATTGTGATTTTAAAATACAAGAATCATTCCGGTTTGTGACGACACAATCGTTGACTTGATTCTGTCTCGTGTAATATTCACAAAGCCAACCGAGACAGCAGCTATGCGAGGAACGCAGCTACCACCCCAGACGACCTTGGCACTGTAATTGCTTGTATGATGATCTGCACGTAGCTGTAATTTTGCACGCGGAATGTTATAAGGCAAGCCGGGTGTCCCTTTAACTTTCAGTTTTTGTTTATTCCTGCACCTTTCCCTTACAATTTTCACAAGTCGAATTTCGGCCGCAGTTTTTTTCTATCCGCGGCGATCCCGAGCCGATCATTAAGAGATAGCTGCTTGTGGTTTGGACAATTGGAAAGCTGACGCAAAAACCTTCGAAATGGTGTATTCAAACGTCAAATTCGGTCGGCGAGAAGAGAAAATATCTTTTATTTTGTTTATTACCGTTCTATCTGGGTTTTAGCTACCGATCCCAATATCTACCGATGTTGTAAATATCGGTAAAGAATGGATCGGTAGTCGGGGTCGGTCCAGCTTTACAAAATTTGCTTTTAGTCGCTTACAGTTAACAGATACATACGTGCCTGCTAGTGAGGCCGCCAACCATCAGCTTGTAGGATCGTATTTAGGCTCTGCGCCAGCATGTGACGAAGAACAGCGACCAACTCGGGGAATTTTTGTATTACAATCTATCTGCTTATTAGGACTTGAAGGGAAAAAAAAGCAAGAATTTCGTGTTAGGAGGGCTCAGTTGGTTGTTCGTAGCTCTGCGAAGATTCCAAGTCTGGAATGAAAACCTTGCCTTGCCACGATGTAAAAGAAACAGAGACCCAAGCCAAACATCGAAAATCACGCGATAAAAATAACGTAGTGCAGCAAGCAATCTTTATGCACTTAACGTTTCGTCGGAGTGGCATGACCCGGATTCGAACTGGCAACCCAATTCGTCCCCAGATCACTGACAAAACGCCTTTATTGCTACGGCCACTTCTCCACTGGCATAAAGACGACTCACTGAACCCGTTATTAAGGACACATCAGTAAGCGGGGCTCTATTAGACCGAGAATGCTTGCATCCATAGGCCGTGACAATTTTGTTAACGTTGAATAACGTGTATTTATGAGCCTACACCTATAGCTTAAAAAATAAACCGTCCGTCCCGCCTCTTAATCACTTAAAGGGCAATTACATCCATTTTGACATGCATGTTTGACTTTTGGATCACTTACACAATAACTAAACACAAGAATTGCGGTAAGAATACGTTACGTACG
>JAHWFP010195674.1:34511-45650 GCA_023313725.1 Lithobius niger | reverse complement strand
TCCCCCCCCCTCCCGCATATTACTGCTGTCATACACGCGACTACTACTTTAAAATTATTCACGCAGCGGGTGTACAAATATGTGTACCGTTTAATTTCAATTTTTTTATACAATTTTTTATAAAATCTTATACAAGATTTCATTTGCCCCCACCCTTTCCAATGCCTTCATGGGCCCATGGGCCGGTGCCCTTATCATCTGCCGGAATAAAATGGGCCTTAAGCGGTCCCTAACGGGGCGAGGGGTAATCGTCTAACTGGAAGAACGTATACACTACAACGGAAAATCGTCTAACACGAAATTCGTATAATGAAAAATCGTTTAAATGTCCCTGCCTCGCTCGCGCTGCCACACATCAGAAACCGCACGTATATTATTGTCCAGTCGTTTACCCATTATACCATTATCTATTATACGATATTCCGTTTAGGTGATTTTCCATTATATGATATACCGTTTAGAGGATTGTTCAGATTTTTTAGTTATGCAAATATTAAGCAATTACCCCGCCCCTAACCAGGGAAGTCCCTAAACTAATCGATTTCGGAACGATATAAAAAACCGCTACGCGCCGAAAGCTTTAGGCCGTGCAGTCAAATGGATGTTATGCAGAGTAGCTGACTCCTAAAGCAAGACCAAAGTCTAGTCACGACCAGGCTTAGGATTTCTTGAGTCGACTCACTTTTTGAGCATGAGCCACGACTTGGCTCTGCCATATGTATACGAAGTAAGCGAGGCTCAAACTTTGCAAAGTCGTTCTCACAGTGAAGCCTGAGTCCATGCTCAGCTCATGCTATGGTGTCATTATGAATACCAAATTGCTAAGCTGAGCTCGAGCTCATGCTTAGCTCACGCTGAACCGTCATTATGAATATGACCCTAAGGGGGTTTTTATGACTGCTTGCACGATCCGTTTCCTTCAAGATGAAAGAGTATTATTAGGAGTTTGCTTTGACACACCGTGTGCGGCTTAACACATCGAAAAGCAAAAGCACATGCAGGGCCGGATTTATAGGGGGGCAAAGGGGGCAATTGCCCCAGGTCCCCCAACCAAAAGGGCCCCCTTTATACAATTAAAAAACCTCACTGCCAGAGGTATATAAAGCATATAACGAAGTTAGGCTTCGACAAAACATGTTGTTACAGTAGGGATGTGGAACGAAGTTTTTTTTCTATAAAATTCCCTTTTAAAATTATGGATATGACATCATGTAAGTCGGCTCGCGCGTTGCAGGGACGCACTCACCTCAGTGACGCTCTCTCACGCCAGCCATAAAGTTACGTAACTTTGCCTCGAAACTAATTTTTGATCAATAAACAATTGGAAATATCTAAGAAAGATGTAATCTTTTTGACTGATCGTGAAAGAAGCTCCCAGGATTGCCAGAAACTGATTAGCCACGTAAATCTTTTTTAAAAACGTGTTATTTCCCTGAATTTTTATCTCCCAAGGTTCTTTCAATCATCAGGTTCCTTCAATCATCATAGAGCCTTCCTACTGCGTTTGGACCAATCAGAAACCTCCTAAATGTAACTAAAGTGTAGGGCGAGATTCACCATGCATCTTTTTCTACTTCTGCTATGCCTCTATAGACGTAAGCTATTAGTTTCTGGAAATTTATATATAAATTGTATAAATTTGGTGAATTAGTGTATTTTATTTTCTGCGTTACAGAGGCCAACTAAACCTGAAGTGCCCCGGGCCTCCCAAGGTCTAAATACGGCCCTGAGCACATGAACATGTAAAGCACTAAGTAAGCCACAACGTAAAATGTGACGTTTCGTCTCAACTATAGTCAGTACCATTATCAAGCATACAAATTCTTATAAATTACTTAAATACATCTACATAATTAAAACTAGCGGAGTCGCTCGCTTCGCTCGCTCATTCCGCGTCGTCTCGCTGCGCTCGAGGAGATTTCTTGCTGCAACACTTATAATACAGACCTTCCACATAAAAAACGATCAAGCAAATTATTAGAGAGTAGTATGCGATATCAGTTATCTCGAGAGAAGATCAATATTATTTTTTTACGTCCAAGGAGTCGAGCAAAAAGTTAAGATCAAGCAATTTATCAGAAAAGCACTGTTTCTGATGACAAACGCTGATTTTCGTTCGCTTCGCTCACTCAATCAGCGCAAACACCATTTTAAGACCAAATCTATTTAAAAATTAAAACAATCAATTTGGTTTTAAAACGGATGGATGGATCGAAGGAAGGATGAAGGATGGAAAGATAAAAGGAAGGAAGGAAGGAAGGATGGATGGATGGATGAATGGATGGAAGAATAGAAGGAAGGATGGATGGATGGAAGGAGGAATGGGTGGAAAGTAGGAAGGAAGGATGGAAGGATGGAAGGATGGAAAAAAGGATGGATGGAAGGGAGGGTGAAAGGATGGATGGAAGGATGGGTGGACCTGAATGTTTATCAACTGATTTGATGCATGGAAAAAACAAACCCACAGATTTGGTTTTGAAAGGGCATAATTTTCTTGGATTCTGAAGCACGACAGTGCGTGGATTGAGCGAGCAAAGCGAGCGATTTCCATGTAAATCAAAACTATTCAATGTGTGTCTCGCTTTGCTCTCGCAATCTTTCATCTCTCACCTTCGTAGGAGATAATATCTGATGTTCTGCAGATGTTTCTCCAAGTGAGGGATCATCAGAAAGTGAAGTGATAAGACGCCAATGGAAAAATCTGTACTGAGCAGGACTTAAAGAACAATATTATTAAAATAAGTAAAACAAGAAAACCCATATAAAGTGTATACTAACACAAATTACAAGTGATGTGTGGTTCTTGGTGGTTACGAAAAATGTGCATTTTTCGTATATCCATTGAGACCGTCTGCAGATGATTCCTGCAGCCAAGATTAGTGTTGTAGCCAAAATAAGTAAGTAGCTCTCCAAACCGATAGTTACCGTTAGTTGTAAGGAAACGTGTCTCGTTTTTAACGAAAAGACATGTGGGTTTAAAAATGTTCTATAAAATGTTCCTTACACCTATCTTGGTGGTTCTTGGTGGTCTTCTTTTGCCCTTTTGGAGATGGCTCCATCAACCCAAGGAACTTCGACACTTACCCGGAATGTGAGTTCCTTTGTGGTGAAATCAAGCTGGATTTGAGGACCGCCTTCACTGTCCCTAAACGGGTCGAAGTACCTTCCTTCGTCCTTTATGACAATGACAAATGCTTACGCTTGAGCCTTCAGTCACGTATCTGAGGAAATGTTTGCGCTGATTGAGTGAGCGAAGCGAACGAAAATCAGCGTTTTTCATCAGAAACAGCACTTTTTTGATAAACTGCTTGATCTTTTTGCTTAACTCCTTGGATGTAAAAAAATAATATTGACCTCTCTTAATAACCGATATTGCATTCTACACTCTTATAATTTGCTTGATCGTTTTTTATGCGGAAGGTCTGTCTGTATCGTAAGTGTTGCAGCAAGAAATCTCCTCGAGCGCAGCGAGACGACGCGGAATGATCGAGCGAAGCGAGCGACACCGCTAGTTAAAATAATCAAGGTACAGCTTAAAAAAAAATTATGTTTAAACCCATTTTCACCGGAGCAAACAAGGCAAGGTCGTTCTGAACCCAGGGCACTTTTTTTATTCTTCGTTTTGAATTAGATCCCGTCAATTACCGTGCAGCGTGCTGTGTCGCCCCCATCTTGAGCTTTATATTATAATTATGCTTTGTAGAGTAACACAGTCATCTTTTACCACTGCTTGCTTTATGGACAATTAGCAATTTCGTGAAAGTCTCTATCAGTTCGTCACGAATAAAATGACATCACTATAACGGTATCCTATAATGTCTTCTCTATTGGAGGCAGGGGCTTCATACACAATGTTAATTCTCACGGAACTTTTAACATTGAAGTGTCACGTGAAAGTATGTTACTTACAGTACCAGCTCATTACTGTGGCACGAGCCAGGATGGAATTACATAACCACGAACGTGACCTTCTTTAGAATTGTACCTTAGAGCAATCACCTATACAGATCTCAAGAATGCATCCACACTAAAATGACACACAAAATTACTGCTGGAGTGAACCGTGAACCGTGAACACTGTGGCCAACCATAGCTGCCTCTGTGCAAAGACACGGCAAAGACGGCAAAGACATGTACTTAGGGACCGGTCATTATTTATGGCCGGGGGGGTGGGGGCGGAGGAAATGAAAATGTAACTACCAAATTTTCCGATGCCCCCCCCCCCTTGAGATCCCGAAAAAAAGTTTTTACCCCCTAGGTCCAAAAATAGTGTGACCCCCCACCCCCCCCGAAAGATGTGCACTTTTCGTATATCCATTGAGACCGTCTGCAGATGATTCCTGCAGCCAAGATTAGTGTTGTAGCCAAAATAAGTAAGTAGCTCTCCAAACCGATAGTTACCGTTAGTTGTAAGGAAACGTGTCTCGTTTTTAACGAAAAGACATGTTGGTTTAAAAATGTTCTATAAAATGTTCCTTACACCCATCTCCTGTCGAGATTCATACAATAAGTATGTTGAACACACTTAACACTGAACACGTTTGAATGCCCACATCCGCAACATAGTCAGCACCTAATAGACCGAAGAAGCCAAGAAACCAGGTGCCAAGGCTTTTCTAGAAAGTCTTTTGTAAAAACTAGACTTGCAGAAACGGTAATAATAGCATCAAAACCATGCAACATTCACATCATGGGGGTCCCAGAAGCTGAGGTGTTTTTAGAAATTTTGATTCTGAAAGTGCCATTTTTGAGGTCCAAAAATGACTTTTTCTTCCAGTTGATCAGTGTGCTTTTGACCCCCCCCCTCTTGACGGCACCTGAAAACTTTATGAGCCCCCCATCGAGAGGGTCTTAAATAATGACCCCCCCTAATCCCCCCCCTGCCTCCCCAGCGATAAATAATGACTGGTCGCTACACCACTAGATACACTGAAAAGTTGACTTTTACACAGTTGACTTTTTAAAGCATTTTCAAGCCGTTCACATTGTTCCCATTTTCAAAGAGGTAATTAGTTCTTGCCAATCACAGATTGAATTTGGCTAGAGAATATGCTCAAGAAAGATACATGTTCGCACAGAAGAAAAAAGTCGTAACGACGAATTATAAACAGAAACAATTTTTTTTTGTAGTTTGGCTTAGCAATTAATCAGCAGCGCTGCTCAGCCGGCCTTGGGTAGAAACATCTAATTCAAGAGTCGGATACAAAGGCGAGCTTCAGTTAAGGAAGGAAACAGCTCCACACTTAACTGTATTTCCGGCTTAAGAGTTGCTCGCGCGATCAAAGTTTCGATTTCGGGTTTCGATTTTCGAGATGAATTAATTTTATTTCAGGCATCTGGCAACAGGTGTCGCATCCGTACAGTATGGGATTTTTGATCATACGCTAGAGTGTACTGAATCAGCTAGAGTTGAAAACTCATTATTTTCATAGACTCTTGGTAAAAGGCATCCACTTGGACTTTTAGCGCTGCCACCTTTTGACTGTTTCGCCCTCACCCACAAGCCGGGACTTCCAGCAGGCCAAACAATGGGGGGTCGTTGCAGTGGTGGGGAGCATCCATCGTGGTCACAGGTCAAGTCGATTATGACCACTGTCCAGAACACATGTAAAAAAGCGTGCCCGTTACCGCGTCAGCCAATCAGAACCAGGCTCGTGACGTCACGCGACACGTCATACCTAACCAGAAACTAGAATTCAGCACAGTTGGAAATTTTCCACTAATAATTATCAGATTTTTAACGAAAACTAAAATTCCGAGGGAAGCTAATTAAAAGTTTTACAATCGAAACAGAGGAAAATTATACCGAGTGCCATAAATTAAGAAAATTTGACCGAAATAGGAAAATAAAAATTAGTCAACCATGCATCACGCTGATTAGATCTAGAGCGCGCCCGCTACTCCCTGAGCGAAAAATTTTAGTACCACTGAGCTTTACAAATTTTTCCCCTAATGGATGGCGCTGTCGAGAAGAACTGTTAATACCACATCAAACAATTTAACCCAAAAAGCATAGAATTCTGAAAGAAGTCGAAACTAGAAACCATTCCTATAAGGAAATTAAGGAAAATCAATCAAGCACAAAAGGCGATCTAAAAACAAAATGACGCACAAGCAGAACCAGAAATAAACACGGAGAATGCACACGCAAATGCGAAATTAAAAACCGGGAATATAGTTCCACAAAACGGAAAGGGAAGGAAAACAAACAAGATTTTTATATAAATGCAAACATGAAAGCAAATGTAATGGTAATATATTTGCATAAATTAATATTCATATAAAATATTACATAAAAGATATCAGGATGCATTTGGTATGCAAGGCAGTCATAATTATTATTATAAAACAAATCAGTGCATAAAAAAGCACAAGATGTGGTAAAATGTAAACAGGGAACTATAAGACAAAAACAGGCACAGGAAAAGACACAGCCAGACAGAGCGTTACCAACACAAGGTTAAGCAATTAGGATTTGAGGTCAACACGAAAACAAGGGGAATGAGTTTTGTACTGTTTTGTCAACAGACCACTTTAGATAATTACAGGCTTAGTAAAGTGAGTGACATATCTGGAGCTCGCAATCTTGAAAGTAGAGCACAGTTGACAGGTGATCCAGATTGCTGTAATTATTATGAGTGGAGGGGTAATTATTGGCGATAGACAAGATAGAAAAGGGAAAGTCTATTAACCGATGGAATGTAAACAGAAGTTATAAAAGGATGAAGGGGACTTAAGTAAAAGTGTTGTTGTTGTTAGGAGTTGAGAGGATCATCAGCTTGTGTCTTACGTTGTGCTCCGCCCGTTCTTGGCTCGTGGAAGTACGGCATTGTTGTTGTGGTGCCGGGAAAGGAGAAGTCGGAGTTACGGAAGCCGGGTTTTCCTCAATTAAGTGACTGTGTACTATTGTAGTGTATTTTGGTGTTAGCAACGTTATTATTTAACGGGAGTTATAATCAAGAGTAGTATTGTTGAAGGAGTTTTATTAATTAAGAACAATTATTACAGAGTAATAATTGCGGATTAAGATAATTGGTATGTGTTGACTTCATCTTCTAAAAAATTATAGTGCATAAGCAATCTTGGTAAAAAGGTCTATCAAAACTAAAGTAACCGACCAGTTCAGAGTTTAGATTGCTGACATGCTTTAGCTTGAATAAAACGGATAATTAATCAAATGGTGTCTTTGGTCTCTTGGTTTGATTGAGTTTGTTCACACAGTGTTTTTACATCCATCTTGACAATATATGTGGTTCTAACGCTAAATAAAACCATAACAGTGGTTTTCAGAAGTGATTTATGCCTAGCTTAAAGCTATTCACTATACAATTTTTTTTGCTCAGATAAATTCATTAAATAAATTCGGAAATTTATTTAAAATACGGAATTTTGGTGGACTGTTCTTATAATCCTGATAATTTGTGATTTGGTGATAAAATTGGCTTTAGTAAGATATTTGGATTTTTTGATTGCTTGAAGTCAACACTGTGATAGAGGATTGATTTTTTTGTGTGTGTGCTATACATACAGGGAAGTAGCGAAAGTGTTTTAGGATTAATTGATTGGTGTTCAGACTGATTATCGGATTGGTGGATTTTTTTTTACAGGTTAATAACTCGAATTATGGTACTGCATTTACTCTTTTGATTTGATTATTATTTCCGGGATATTGTGTGTGATTTTGTGATTTGATTGAGCATTTTTTTTTCTGGGATATTGATTGATTGCTGCGCAGTGGAAGTGATTATTGACATATTATTGTGAGTGTTCATTTTTAACCGTTATTGTTGATGGTAACTAACTGTTGGCATGATTATTGGGAGTTGCGTAAATATTGGCTTATAAGATTTGGAATTTAAATTGGTAGAGTGGAGTGATTGGAGTTAAATTGGATAGAAATTGGGCTGAGCTGGAATTTTTTTTTTTTCATTATAATTACTGTGGATTTAGATTGGTGTGGTTAGTAATAACAAATATTGAAATAGCAGCAGAAGATTAAAAGTGTAACTGGTGGAGTAGTTCAGAATTTTTCTTTCGTTGCAATACTATTATTAGATTTTTTTTTGAAGTAAGTTATTATCATGCCAAGAGGTAGAGGCCGTGGGGCCAAGGTTGTGGTTAAGCGTTCGTCTTGCCTGGGAAGGATAACCAGGGAGTATATGAATGATAGACTGGGTTCGAAAACAACATCTGCTCCTCAGGGCTTAACAATTAATACGGAGGAAAATAGCGATTTTATTGAGGATGCAGTGTCTAGACGAATGAACGCAGCGGCTAACGGAGATTTGATTAAGAATATTTTATCCCAAGCAATCCCAGCTTGTTTAGAGGCCAGTAATGAAAATCAGATTGATATAGTCAGGGAAATGGCTGAGTCATCCAGGGAACATTGCTCTGGGGATACATCTGAAAAATCAAGGTTGTGGGAGGAAGTTAGGCAAGCTAAGAAGGCGATAACAACTTTTTCAGGGAACGAAAATCTCGATGTTTTACTTTTTCCCTAATGTGCGAGAATTTAAGGACTTTGGATCCAAGTATTAAAGATAGAGAAATCATTTCAGTTACCTGTAATAAGTGCACAGATCAGGTTGCAAAATTTTTAGCAATGAACCCACAAATTGCTCGTATCGACAGTTGGGATAAATTTAAAGAGGTTTTGGTCGATCGTTTTGGGTCTGCTGGCAAAAGCATCACTATGAATAAGTTTTACACTACGGCTATGGAAGAAGGGGAAACGATCGAGTTATTTTCGGCTAGATTAGAATCTATGGCTTCGGCACTTTGGAGGGTAAAGCCTGGAGACAGCGGTGTAGAGCGTGATAGGAAATTAGAATGTAAAGATGAAGCTTTACGGAACGCTTTTCTCCATGCTATACTGCCTGAAATTGAGGGCTATGTTTTGTCTAGAGATCCACAAACATTCAGGGAAATGTACAACGCTGCTATTCGCAAACGCTCAGTAATGGAAGGGCGTGTAGGGAAATGGGCAGTAAAAACCTCAACGTCACCAGCAGTGGCTAGTGTTCATAAACAAACTAGTGTGATTGGCATTAATAATTTGGCTTTGGGAACTGTGGTTGATAAAACTGAACGTTTGGAAAAACATATGGGTAAATTAAGTCTGACTATAAATAAGGTTCAGGTTAGTGCTATACCCCAGCAAAAATTGATCATGGTCAGCCATGGTTAAACACGGGTAGTTCATGGGTAAACATGGTTAAACCATGGGTGGTCCCAATTTACACTTGGTTAAACCTCGTTCAAAACCATGGTCACTAGTTACCATGGTAACAGGACACTTTCACCATGTTTCAATCTTTGGATAACATTGGTTGGTCCCAATTTACCATTGGTTTAACAATGGCAAACCATGATCATAAACAGTGGTTTAACCTTGGAACATTTTTGCTGGGGTACGCCCAAACAATGTGGAAACTAGGGTCTGCCTTCGGTGCCTAGGGCGTGGCCATATAAAAAGGGATTGCAGGACCAAAGAGGGGAACATACAACATGTCCGTAATAAGAATGAGCGTAGGAATAATTCAAACTTTTCATCAAATAAGCAGAATTTTAGTAACAGAGGTGGACGTGGAGATTTCCCCAACAAGGGAAATTATTGGGGCGAACATGGAAATTCGTATTCAGGGGGAGAATATAGGGACCCACAGCATTTTAATGCAGGAAATAATAGAAATGGGCAAAATAATGGCAATGTTGGAGATTGTAATATTGGTGGTGGCCAGAATCGTAGTAATTACGATAACCACCAGCATAATTATAATCAACAGCAGGGCCGTATTCAGGGTAGACAACAAGGTGGCCGAGGTACAGTTACACAGTGTGCTGTTGAGGCTAACCAGGGAGGAAACGGTGCGCTATCTAGCAAACCGTCAAATAATGAACTCATAAGCTAGACGAAATCGGGTGTCTTGGGCTACAAGGTGCAAAAAAGGGGTCTGACAAAATAAAAAGTGATGTTCAAATTAATGCTGTGCACACTCAAAATCCTGTTGTTCCCTCAGTTGAGGATATTAAAGGAAAATCAATTAATTTCAGTAAGGTTCAGTTGGTTGAATCTAATCATGCTAACGAGTTGTTTAATAAACTCTATTCAAACGTTGATTGGCAACAACAACGTTTATCGTTGCCAGATAGGACGTCGGCATTGCCACAATAAGCCTTATATTTTGGTAAGGTTCCGACAAAATATGTTTCTCATTCTGTTGAAAATAACTTTGAGTTGACAGATGACTTTAATGAAATATTAAAAACAGTGAATGTAAAGTACAAAATAAAATGCGATTCGGTCATAGTAACATTGCTTGAAGAAGGTGTTGATTCTTCAACATTTCACTCGGAATTCAATAGTATTGATACAAGTAAGCGTGTAGTTTTATCAACTCTAGACCAAAAACGTAAAGTACAGTTCGGCATATTGACGAACATTCTTATAAAATCAATGTAAAAATGTCATCTGGCTCCTCGATCGGGATTTCTATCTAAACCCAAAAAGAATGGAAGTTCAGGGTTCCGTTGTTAGAAGGGAACAATGAACCGATGATTGCCTTACATTCTGGGACAGTACATGTGTTAATACGCCAAAAAGCATTCCAAATGTAAACAAATCTGTCTAGAAAAAAAAACCGGGAGATTACGAGTAAGCACTTCAGCCGAAATGGGTGAGCGCTGGTACACCCAATGGCATCTAGCGGCCGAAAGTCAAACTAGAAACGAAAGTGATGGCCTACTGGATTCAGAGCTGGAAACAGGGCCATTGTCAACGGATAAAAACTATGTTTCAGTACACAGTGTTCAAAATGCGGGTTTTTCTTGCCCACATTTTGTATTTAACGTTGGGGATAAGCCTTGTATTTCTTTACTACATACTGGTTCATCAGTTTCTTTAATCTGCGAGTCAGTAGCGCAGGAGTTACTGTGTGATACAAATATTGCATGTGAGTTGCATGCTATGGAAACGCCATTAAGATTGGTGGGAGTAGGACAAAAGATCGTAGTTACGTTATCAAAATGTTAATTTTAGAGACAGCAAGATTTTATAAAACTTCAATTATTTTGTGGTAAGTTGGAATAATGATAAAAGATCGTCTCCTGATAGGCGATAAAACCACAAGGACATAT
>JAHWFP010195674.1:19602-34111 GCA_023313725.1 Lithobius niger | reverse complement strand
ATATGTCCTTGTGGTTTTATCGCCTATCAGGAGACGATCTTTTATCAAGATTTTATAATATTGCCGGATGGTTCTTTTGGCGAAATTTCAGTGTTGCTTGGATTTGATTTCATGTTAAGTAAATTAGATTCGGTTTCATTAGACTGTTCTGGACAGTTCTAACAACTTTTTGAAAATCGGGATTTTGGAATTGCAACTATCGACCACAGCTGAACTAGCTTGGACAAATTGCATTCAAAATAGAGAACTTGTAAATCGTGACATGTATAAACCTACTGGCGTTCACGGAGCTAAGCTTAATGTTGAATCTGATGAGAGCACAGATGAAAATCCGAAATCAACGTGGAATTGGTAGAGGTGACAATTGTACAGCTTGTTAGATACTCCTTTTCCGGAGACGTTTTGTATCAAAATATAATGATGCTTTATTTCGCATGACTCTGGATTAGTTAATATGTCATCTACCAGTATTCTTTCCGTGATCTGTATAAACTTGAGTGGTGTAGATGTTGGGCTGACACAACGTACTGTTCTGGGGCATAATATGACAACGATCGTAGTTTGGAGGCTGATTCAGATACGGTGGACCTAGGACGATATATAGTAAACTGCGTTTACCGGACTAGCCATAATGATTGGCATTGGGTACACAATGTTCGAGAAGCACAACTCCGACGAGTAGGGAAAAACACGCATGGCTAAAGTTACACTGTGATACTCTTTACAAATTTATCCTAGCACAGGAAAAAAGTTTGCACTAATTTTCCATTAGCTGTTTGATTTTAGAAATTGATTTTTGCATAATTTTAAAGATATACGATGTTTTCACATTTTTGGTAACCTGCTTAATACATATTTACCTGAATCGCACAATTACTACAGAAATGATGAATTATGAGATGTGTATTCTAGAACGATATATGTAAACTGCAATATGGTAATCCTACAATGTATTTATTTATTTATTTTAATTACAAAATATTTGTAACCCCTTACAAAGAGCATGACCGCAATTTCAAATTAAAACAACAATTTCATGAATCTCATTCAGGTGAAAGCAGAGACGAGACAGGCGTGAAATGGGCACATTAAGAGGCGCCGCCATATTCTTCTTGTCTGAATGAGATTCGCAAAATTGTTGTTTTAATCTGAAATTGCTGTTATGCTTTTTATAGGCGGTTACAATAATTTTGTAAATAAAATAAATAAATAAATATATTGTAGGATTGGCCTTTGGCGAATCTCATCAGATCTCATTAAGACGAGAACCGGAAGTTGGCGGGCGCCATGTTGCGTTGTTGACGTCGGCCAAGCGTTGGATGGAAGGCAGATTGCGAAGGTTTGTAATGCATTGTTTCTAGTACAGTTGCCACCCCTTGGGTGGACACGCGTGACCAAAGACCTTGGAATAGTAGTAGTGATGCTGTGCCGGTAGACTCAGGGCCAGCTCAGAACTGGCGGAGCAAGCTAAACAGGGAGGAAACGCAACGATGGGGACTGCTAAGGGTCTAGCAGAGCCCTCCGTGCTCAAAACAGGGGAGGAACTTGATGGAGAATAGAACCAGATAAAACACAAATTACTTTTCTTGAATTAGATGATAAGAAAAGAGAGGAATTTTTTTTAATGTTAGAAACTCATCAAGCATTTTTTTCCCTCCTTGAAGGATAACTTTTGATTGGGTTATTTCCAGAAATATACAGTTCCGATTTTTACAGGAAATGCACAACCTGTTTGTTCCAAACTACATTTCTGGCCTATAAATAAGTAAAATATTGCTGATTGTGTAAAGTCGTGTCAGGTCTGTGAAGTGCACACTAGACCGACCCGACCCTACAAGGCTACACTGAGAGGCTATCACCCTTGCAAAGTCCAGGTTTGTCTTGGGTCCTGGATCTCATTGGGACTTTGCACACCAGTAACCCCATAGCTCTAACTATATACTCTCTGATTGACAATTTTTTTTTGGCATTACACTACCGCAGGTGGGCATTCCGATAAAAAGGCGGAAACAGTATAGGGAAATTGTTCTCTAGATTAATTGCTAAATTCAGGTGCTCCGGTCAAGGATTAGTCATGATAGTGGAAGTTTCGTGATGCAACTAGAGAGTAGATTTCAAGCAGTGTTTGAAGTAGCACGAATGCACAACTGGAAATTTCGCTCAGGAAATTTGTTATCAAATCTCAATTAAAAAAAATAAATAAATAAATAAAATAGCAAGACCCTATAAGAATAAATTACGGGTGATTATGTGTTATAAATATATGGGTTCAACTTAAAAACAATTCCAATAGATTGCAGAAATGCTGAACATGTCCGTACACAATTATGTAATTGTTAGCGATGTTATCTTAAAAGATTCGTTTTAAGACTATATTTTATAAAGGGCACAAATCAGCCTATACTTTTAACGGAGTTTCTGATTTTGATTTGTTATTACAAGTTAACAGAGAATTAACGGATGCTGAAACAAAATTACAAGAATACATTTCAAAACTTCTTCTGGATCCGAATCACCGAGTGGCGGAGATTCCTGTTCTCGAGGCTTCAGTTGCTGATCATGCGTTAGATAAAGCAGGCGATGGTAATTCGAGAAAACGTAACCGTGTCGAACCAAGATCGACTCGATCTTTTAAAATTAAACAAAGAAGGCTTTTAACAAGAATTTGACTTACAACGTTTTAGAGGTGCAGCGCACTCTTATCAAACTAGAAGCAGTAAATGTACGCCAAAATAAAGCTTCGTAGGCAACTAGACGACGCGAGAGTAGAGGAAGATATCGTAGTGTAGATTTCAGTGCGGCTGGTCGCGAGAACGGTGTAGTGGGTAGTTGGAAAGCGTGGCGTTGCATACAAGCATCGCTGAAAACGAAATTTTACGTTCAAATGTTGTTCTGAAATAAAAGCATAATGCATGCATGAAAATTCTTAAATAACTAGTGGACATGTGTCAGACTGATAAAATAAATCGATAAAATACTTGCATTTCAGTTATTCAAAATTAAAAGTGATTTTTTTTTTGGTTATTGAAAAACAGAATAGTATTTACATCAGCGCCGTAGGTGTAGCCCCCCGCAGCCCCCGCTCAAAAAAGGGCCCCACATTTCCGAACTTGCATTGGAAATATTTCAGTTTTTAATTATCGCTTTTTCAAAACCATTAAACGCGCAAGCTGTTATCTCGAACCAAACAAAACCCACTCAAACCCCAAAACAAAGCCCCACATATATTTATTTAGTTGCCAGTAGTTATGTTTATTAGTACGCAATAAAACAAAATGCCCTACCCCATTCTCTTCCCTCCAAAACGAAGCGACCAGCCAAGCTGACTACAACGCCAGCTGATTCCTCTTACGAGTCATCGCAAAACCTATGTCTTGATGCGAGACAGATGGCCAGCAAAACTTTAAAAAATAACAATTTATGTCCTTAGTTCTTACGAACCATAACTAGCAGCATAAAAAGGAAACGAAAATAACGAAATTATGGTTTATGTTGAACAATGTTGAACAATTTTGAGCCAATCGTACCGGCCGATTTCTACCTAACGGATGTTGCTCGTTTCTGTCGAAATGCTACCCGTGAGTGGATGGTTGGCTAAATAAACAGTGCAGTTGTAGATTGCCTGTAGTTTTAAGTCGCTCAAAACCTTTTGTAATTCATGTCATCAAGTCATCCATAAATTCGTGATCTCATGCAGTAGTAGTCCTTTGATTTAAAATGTGTTGGAGCAACTCAAATTTAAAGTAATGCAAGGCCAAGAAAAAACTTACTTTACCCCCCCCCCCCAACCGGGAAAAACATATTAAAAATAACGAGCCAAATTTTAAAATTTTCTTTGTATAATTCATGAAAAAGGGTAATAAAATAGGCTGTAGTAACAAATTGCTGGTACCGATACCATACCGAAATTTTCTGAATTCACTTCGCATTAACATAGAGGCCCCACATTTTTTTCTTGCAAAGGGCCCCAGAATTTTCAGTTACGGTGCTGATTTACATTAGTATCTACAATAACTTGGTTTAAACATAAAAACAGGATGAACATCGTTAAAACAGGAAGACATTTTTTTTGGTTGTTGGTCAAGATGTTGAATTTTCAGACACAAACTGGAATGTATGCCTTGAAAAAATGCCAAGAGTTTAAATGAATTTGGATTTACATTAGAAATTTTTTTGTCGGAAAAACACTTGAAAATGGATTAAAAATAATGCAAATAATGTAAAATGATAAAAAGGAGCTAAATTCGGTAAAATACAACACTAGAAATCAAGTTGGTACAGCTGGTGAAGTACGGGGCCATATCGTCGGAGGTCCCGAGTTGATGGTAGGTTGGGTTTTTCTTCGCCGGTAGATGGGGCTCGTTATTGGGTCGCCAACACTCGCCGACGCTGTAAATTAGACATGTCGGACGAGAGGTGGAAACTTACGACAACGGCTACGGGAAGAATTACGGGAACGGCCTAGGTTGAATTAGGACCGTTGTCGTTGTCTGAAATAAGTAAGAAACAAAATTGTAAATGTCAAGAAATTACGAAGTAAAAGACTGAAAACATAACATTTCACACAAGCCTTTTAAGTAATATTTAAAAATTCAAATTGGATTAAAATTTTTAAAGTTTTAAACTTGAATAAAGAATAACTTTAGTAGATTTATGAAATTCCGGAAGGAAAATAAGTTTTTTTGGGGGGGTTAACGAAAATTAATACATGTCAAAATAATTGGAAAATTGTAATTAAGACATTATTTAGTTTAAAATAAAAACATGGTTTTATTTTTTTTTATTATGGAGAGGTGGATATTGAGTAAGATGGAATTTGGAAGAAATTTTTCTTTAGCAACTATAATTTGTCGAAAGGTTTTACGTGTATTATCGAAAGAATTAAGGTATAAATAAGAAGTTGAAAATAGTGACCTTTTCAAACAAATTTGGCAGTAAAATGAATAAAACATTTCTTCCGGATCTTGCAGGAATTTAGGGGAGAATAATTAAAATTCATGCCTGGCTGGAATTTTTTTTTAGGGAAGATGTCGAAAGACACAGCATGGTCATTATCAGATATTGCTAACATCGTCATGGTGGGGTAGTAAATAAGCAAATATTGTGATTCCCCACCTCCCTTCCCCCTCTTTTTCCCAGACAAATGACAAAAAGAGGGCGATTCGGGTAAGGACGGGTTCTTAGAGCATACAGTAAAAGCAAGAATTTATAAAATCTTGGCAAAAGTAATTGGGAATGTTTAAATGGAGCAGTAAGTGGTAAAATTTTTGCTCTGAATTGCAAAGTAAGACTTTTAAAAGTCAGAGATGGCGAAACTTTTTACGAGATTCTCGGTTCTAGGAACAAAATTATGAATGGGCCAAGAAACGAGAATGAAACGTGCTGTTTGGACATAAATTTTAACTTTTTCATCAAAAAGGGAAGCTATTAATCCAAATTTTTCTCTCCCCCCCTAAAAACATTGGGAGGACGGGAAGGAAAATTGTCCAAGTAATTCAGAAACCTATTTATCAATTTGGGTTGTGGTTGAAATTGACAAAATTTTGGGGAAAACAATTTCATTAAACGTAAATGGAAATGAAGTAACCACTAGACTATACTAGAGTTTCAAATTTTTGTTTGGTGTAATCAAAAGATAGCATTCAAAATCCACGATCAGAATAAGTAATTCGGATCCTGGATAGTAAATGGCATAGGAAAACGGAAAATTGACTTATACCTTGGAATACTAAATTATGTAATAAATGTATTACAGGTGTTATTTGATCAGTAGGAACATTCAAAATCGACGGTCAGAATAAGTAATTCGGACCCTGGATTGTGAATAACGTGGATAAAATGGTATGGTGATTAGAAATAGTTTGCAATTTAGCATTTCATATTTTGTGATATATTTTATTTATCATTACAAGGTGATACTCAAACTCAAAAAAGGTTTTTGAATTCAGGGATTCTGAAAAAAAAATAAAATATTTTTTTAAACATTAGTAGAGATAAAATACTGAAAATACGGTGGGATAAGGCAGGAAGGCAAACGGAATACATGTTATGCATAAAATAAGAAAAATAAAAATAAAATAGTCTAAATACATATTGAAAATTCTGATGGCTCAACCGGCGCCGGGTCGGCCGGCCAGCCAGTCTTTCGGAATGGGAAAGAAAAAGAGTTATGACAAATTTTTGTATTTTAAACAAGCAAGGGAAAATGAACTTGTTTATTAAAAAAAAAAATAGGGGAATTCAATTTCCAAAAAGGGAAAAGCAAAGATCAAATGTGTAGTAAGTCAAGAGAATTATGGTTTTCATTTGATTTGAATTATAAATTCTTTTCTGTCTGCTTAAATTTCTTCAAAGGAAAAATATTAAAAAAGCATATGATTTGGAATTTTTTTTTGGTTTTGGATAAAAAAAAATGCTAATAGTTGTAGTTTAAAATGCAACAATTCAACTAATTAACAATACAAGAAGAAGACGTAGGCCTATACCGGCCAGATCAGGAGAAAGGTTTTGGATTTAAAACTGTAAATGGTTTTGGTTGTGATACTAAAAGATTGACTTTTTATTTCGAAAAGGCAAACTGCCAGATTCAAAGGCCAGTAAGGATTAAGCTAAAATGGGTCATGAACATTTTTAAAAACAAAACGTTGAATTTGAAAGTACATTCAATTTTTTTTCGGATTTTGGTTCAAAATAATTTAACTTACCCTGGGGGCAGTAGGACAGAATAGACAGTCGGAAAAACATAGCGGAGGAGTGTGGGACCTTTCCTCATCCGACATCTCCGGGGAGGATGGCAAGGAGCTGGTGGAAACACCCTCTTCTACTCCAAAGGCGTCACCGGAGGATGAATTGAATGAGGAAGGCACAGTGCAGATGGCGTTCAGATTTGTAGTGGCGGGCATCACTGAGAGAGTGATCGGTAACAATGCAGTGATGGTAATGATGAGGTGGAATTTGGGGCTGGGGACTGTATGAGGATGGACGTGCTTGGTGTGTAGAAAACAGTAACTAAATACATTGGTTGGATAGAGACTGGTGGCATGGCAGGATTATTGTTATATCCTTCCATTAATTAAGCACATAGCTGGTACGCTTCAAAGCATTCATGGAAATGGCAGGAAGTAGGGGTAGCAGAAATGATTACAATACTCACTATTACCAACATTGCAACGATAATAGTGAGCTTCGAGCCTCAAAATCTGGGCAGTGGTTCCTTCCGGCGAAGGGACGCCAGAAGCGGGTAGATTGCGGAAACGGGTCCTCAGTAAAACAATCGGGGAAAAAAGTTCCGTAGCACGTACGATGACGCATCTTCTCCAGGCATATTTTTTTGTTGGGGCAGTAAATGAAAATACGGCCAGAAAGTTGGGTCCTCAAATGATAATGGTTTTCCAAACCGTCGAAAAATTTTGAAGTTCGATGGTTGACCAACTAGGCTAACCAATCGAATTTCGTATTGACAGTGACGTCACATAGGGTGCCGTACTGTCTAGTTCTGTTTTCTAACCCATCCCCCACTTGTTGACAAAGTCGGGAGCCTATTGTCCACTTGATCTCAAATTTTGAGACCAAGACGGTCGGTACCGTTATTGAAGCCACCTGTTAAAAAGTCGGCAACCTTTTAAACTCGGTGATGCGGTTGGGGTGAGCACCCCTCACCCCATGAAAAGAGGAAGGGGTGGAGGCTCACAAGGTGTACATCAGGCCAAAAGTGGGTCAGTAAGACTTGGTTGGCCAGTACAACTAAAAATAATACAAACTAAAAAGAAGGAATTTGTGTTTTAACCAAATAAAAGAAACCAAACAATAATGCTTACTTTTGGGAGGCATATTTTATTACATTATATACTGGACAAAAGGTGAAAATCATGGGTGATAAAATAATGAGTGATGTAATAAAAATATGAATTTATTTCCACAGGATAAAACAAAACTGATTATGATGTAAACAGTATTAATGTTTTCCTCTTCCTTTTCTTTTTGTTTTGAACATGTTGCAGAAAGGGTGTGATAAAGGTTGGGAAGTCAGAGATGGAGTAGAGATGATGAAAAGACATGGTTGACACGAAAAGAATCAGAGATGGAAATCCAAAAGAAGGATGATACATGTAACATGGGGTTGAGATGGAGAAAAAGGAAGAAAAAGGATGAAACCCTAAATAAAAAATGAGTAAAATTGTAAAAAGTGTCTAATTGACGGATGAAACTTCTGGGGACACAACAACGACCCCCCCCCAATTGGCGAGGGTAACGGATAGAACCAATAACTTTTAACGAAAACATTAAAAGTCATCAGAAATAAGGCTCAAGTTGTTAAGTCATTTTAACTGATGCCTAGGAAATTAGAAAGTTATTTTAAATGATGCTTAAGGTTATGCACGTAACCTCAAATGGTGAATGGGAAATAGAACAATACAGACAAGAATTTCAGTTACAAATTGGGCTTCTGATACTTCTGATTTTACGAGAATTGGATTCTCGATGCTTCTGATACTTCTGATTTTACGAGAATTGGATTCTCGATGCTTCTGATACTTCTGATTTTACGAGAATTGGATTCTCGATACTTCTGATACTTCTGATTTTGCGAGAATTGGATTCTCGATAGTAGGGTACCCACTATTTTTACAAGAATTGGATTCTTGATGATGGAGTTGTTTTTACAAGAATTGGATTCTTGATGTGGATTTTGACGAGAGTTGGACTCTCGATAGTTGATGTGTGAAAGTTGGACTTTCAAAATTTTAAGGGGAATTTGATTTTGACTTCACGGAAAAGGTGCTGTTTGTATAACTGAATATTCTTTCCCTGGGAGTGATAGACACTAAATGACACAACCGATACAACTTTCATTTCACATCACGTGAAACTGTATGAAGTATGGCTAAAAAGAAACTGGTAAGACATTTATCTTCTCTTCTCTCTTGCTGTATATAATAAAACACACATGTCCTAGAGTAGGAGGGTTGGGAGAAGATAGGTTAGACTCGTTGTTCAATTTCTGAGACTAATTAGAGAATGAATGGTCTGATGGCGATCATACGAGAATGTAGGATCCGCCCCTTTTGAATACTCCAGATAAGATTGGGTATTGAGAGGGATCACAATAAGATTTGCGGTTGTCCACGTAGGTTGTCGTTCTGGGTCCATAAACAGTTGCACACAGAACTAATCGTTGACGATTAAGACACCGATAGGGTCCTGGGATTGGAATCTGTTTTGACTAACACATTGAAAAATGTTATTTATGAAATGTTTCTTTCTTTCTGATTTCTTCGTAATGTGCCTGAAACCAACGGATAAGCTATGTGACGAATAAAGACCATAGGGAGATCTGAAAATTACAAAACATGCTAAGACGAAATAATTAAAAAAAAAAACTTGAAATCAACATGTTCAAGAGATCTGACTAAGAACAATAAGGAGAGATTTTCAAATGTTTTCTGTAAAATTTAAAATGGAAGGATTGATATGGTGTAGATTGGAGATAAAAGAAAAATGGAAATAATTGATGTTTAGTAAAATTAAACATGCAAAGAAGGAGAAAAGAAATGGAAGTTGTGATCAAAGTTTGGAAGTTGGTGATAAATTTGGAAAGTGATGTAAAGTGAAAGAAATGAAAACTGAAAATGATTTGGAGATTACAGTGATAAATATTTCAAAAAAGTAACGAAAGTCATTCAAAACAGTTGTAACACGTGAAAACAACTTGGCCCAAACGGAAACCTTCAAGGTGAATCAAAAATGTTTGAAAATTTCATCGTTGTTTTCCTCTTATATTACTTGCATGGCAGGATAAAAGCACGCATGGAAATCATGAAAGTACTCCGAAATTTGGTCAGGATGGCCGAATTTTCACGTCAAAAGAACAAACACAGCAAGCTTACACTTGAATACAAGAGAAGAAATCCAATTACAATGCAATGGATGTAAGATTGCTGTTATTCTTGTGTTTTGGTAAAAAATTTTTTCTCCAGGGAACGGCTGGATGAATATATATATATTCATCCAGCCGTTCCCTGGAGAAAATATTTTCTACATTAATTAACCCATATATATATATATATATATATATATTGTTACATGATATTGGAAAAGAGTATCAATAAATTGAGAAGGGGATAAATAAAGATGTGTGGGTTTTTCAAGTGAAACGAAAATGGTTGTGAGCTGTATAAGAAGGTAAATCGATTGCATAATACTGTTACATGGCATGAAAATGAATGATGTTACTATTCTGCGACGGATATAACGGTGAGATATTGTTGAAAATTGTTAAACACAACCTTGTGATTTTTATGTCATAAGCAAAATTGTTGAATTTTTTTTGAAAAAGCAAAAATATTATCGAAATGTTAATGCATGAAAACTGATAACAATGAAGAACTGTAAAATTGGAGATGATGAATGATTATTGATGTGATAAATTGTCGGAATATTGTGGAATGGAAATATTGGAAAAACAGTTTTAAAGTGATTGGTGATGCACGTTCGGAGGAAATTAGTCTAAGACTATGGGTTTTTCCGATAAACAGCAAAACTTAACTTTGGCATTAAAATTAAAATTGGACATTACATAAGAATGAGTTCGAATCATGTGTGGACAGTTTTACCCCAGTTTCTTATTAGGGGACGTTTCTGACGCAGCTTTTTAGGCTAAATTAATCAAAAGCTGCGGAGGTTTGAACAAGTATTATGTGATGGGATTTAAGCAAATAAAATAAAATTAGGGAAGCAAAGAATTCCTAAAAGAAATACTTAGCTTCTGTATAGAAGAGGATATTGTAATGGTAATATATTTGCATAAATTAATATTTATATAAAATATTACATAAAAGATATCAGGATGCATTTAGTATGCAAGGCAGTCATAATTATTATTATAAAACAAATCAGTGCATAAAATAGCACAAGATGTGGTAAAATGTAAACAGGGAACTATAAGACAAAAATAGGCACAGGAAAAGACCCAGCCAGACAGAGCGTCACCAACACAAGGTTAAGCAATTAGGATTTGAGGTCAACACGAAAACAAGGGGAATGAGTTTTGTACTGTTTTGTCAACAGACCACTTTAGATAATTACAGGCTTAGTAAAGTGAGTGACATATCTGGAGCTAGCAATCTTGAAAGTAGAGCACAGTTGACAGGTGATTCAGATTGCTGTAATTATTATGAGTGGAGGGGTAATTATTGGCGATAGACAAGATAGAAATGGGAAAGTCTATTAACCGATGGAATCTAAACAGAAGTTATAAAAGGATGAAGGGGACTTAAGTAAAAGTGTTGTTGTTGTTAGGAGTTGAGAGGATCATCAGCTTGTGTCTTACGTTGTGCTCCACCCGTTCTTGGCTCGTGGAAGTACAGCATTGTTGCTGTGGTACCGGGAAAGGCGACGGAGAGGTCTCAGTTACAGAAGCCGTGTTTTCCTCAGTTAAGTGACTGTGTACTATTGTAGTGTATTTTGGTGTTAGCAACGTTATTATTTAACGGGAGTTATAATCAAGAGTAGTATTGCTGAAGGAGTTTTATTAATTAAGATAATTAGTATGTGTTGACTTCATCTTCTAAAAAATTATAGTGTATAAGCAATCTTGGTAAAAAGGTCTATCAAAACTACAGTAACCGACCAGTTCAGAGTTTAGATTGCTGACATTGCTTTAGCTTGAATAAAACGGATAATTAATCAATAAGACATAAACTGAAATAAGACAGAAAAATTACTCCAAACTGAAAAACTAAAGCTAAATAAGCGCAGACATAAACTGAAATAAGACAGGAAAATTATTTCAAACTGAAAACTAAAGCTAACTGAGCACAGACATAAACTGACATAAGACAGGAAGCAAATTCCGAAGCAAAAGACACAAGTCGCAGAAAAATTTGAAACTCGAGTGTGCAAATAAAGTGCAAATAACACTTAGAATTCCAGACAGTACGAACAAACTAGAGTACCCAGGTTAACGAAACATACTAAATGATTAAAGGAAGGATTACGGAAGTACAGTTGCACTTAAATCCTGTCCACACAAAATGTAAAGAGAGAGACAAAGAAAACAAACAAACCCGTCCTCTTGGCTCAAGTGCACAGTTACACCAGGAGGAAATTAATAAAGCATACGCAGTATGCGAGGAGTACCTTACTTGGATGATTCCGCAACCAGCATTTACCGTTTGCCCTGCCATCGTGCAGATTTTGGCCCTACGACTAATAGCTGCGTTTGTCGCCAGATGGCGAAACTGGTATTGAGCGACAATATTTAAAGTTACGTTTTGTCAAGTTTAATGTAATTATTATTTTTACTCCAAAAATGGTGTATTATAGTTTATCCTGTTTTGTATAAGATTCGGATTTTGTAAAATCTAGCCAATTCCAAACAGTCTAGTAAAGGTACGTTGGGCCATGGTTTGAGCTCACGTTTTTGGCCAATTCGACGGAAAACAACAATGGCATCATTGTCTATCGCTTCGCCGACCAACGTTCGTTGTAACTTGCGTGTATTGACAATTCAGGTAGATATATGAAACAAATTACAACGCTGACGAGTGAGGTAAATCATTCTAGAACCGCTGGAAAATCTCGAAATGTAGTTTATTGCGACAGATACTTAAAATCATCCCGAAAAAAACACGGCGTTTCAGTGGTTAGGCTTAGCCATTAACGGGTGTTACAAGTCAATCCATTACATGGAGGATGGTTGCCCAGCATTATGATGGCTTGTGGAAAGCGAGATCGGATTGAATAGAATGGCTCCGTGATACAGATCGAAGCTATAATTCATTGGTTTAAACTGTAAGTCAAAGTACGTGAAAGTTCAATTTAACAACTATGTCAGCAAACTACCTTCTCATTCGGCTATGCCAATTTTGTAGCTCAAGAAGAAATTAATCTGTAAACTTTGTCTATTTTGTCATCCACTCATTCTCCGAGCTCGGAAATTGTTAACCATCGTGTAATTACAAACCACACGTCTTTTAAAATATATACATGCTATAGTTTATTTAAATTAAATAAACGTATCGTTAACACGTCTGCACGTTCCGTCAATTAAAAGAGCAAAGTTTTAAACAAACTCCCGTCGTAGCATCCAGGCACCGTATCACATGATATCCAGTGTGTGCTTCCTTGTAGTATAAAAAAAAATGCCGTATAATTATAAGGCCACTCAATCAGGGCCGTAGTTACCCAGTGGGGGAGGGGGGGGGAGGCAAGAAAGACTGAAGAGGGCGTAAAAGAGCTTATCCAAGTATAATTTTCTTTTCATAATTTTTTTAAAAATTGTTCTCGTTTTAATCTGAAGTGTAAACTTTTAAGTTACACTTCATTCTTTCGTTATGACGGGGGGAGGGGTGGGTAAACCTTTGGTCGGGGTATAAAGTTACCAGTTTGAATAAAAAAAATTGACAATCCCAGCCCCCCCCCCCCAATTTCCCGCTCCCACGGCCTTGCGCAAATTGGTTTTCACCGTAGCTCCTTACGCTAATACTACGTTTTTCTTCGTGGAGCTAGCTTTGTTTTAGTGCTCATCGATTACACACTTGTTTCAGTTTAGCTAATCGGTTCTCAAAAATTATGAGTGCCGTGTTTTCCACATGAAAATAAAGCCCCCAGGTGCTCATTCGAGAAAATACCGTAGGCGAAATTAAATAAAAATGTGTTACATTAGCTTATATGACTGTATACACGTTTGTCTAGCAGTAAGTTACATCGCCAGCCTAGCAACTCTGAAACAACACTCTCATGCGACTGTGACTGTGCTCCCGGACCACTGCACAGTGCCTGAGGTTGGCGCTAATGATCTGCTGTCGATGCGCCATCCCCCCCCCCCCCACCCTCCCCAGCACCTCGCAGCGTTGAAGTACCTCAACATTCCAGTGGCCAGTGGCTGCATACTGCTACCCCCTCCTCCCCCGACCTGCAGCCAATCCGTAGTTGGTGGGGCGGCAGTGGGGGGGGGAGCGAAAGTGCGAAAGATACGGTGGCGGGGGAGTGGGAACACTGGAAGAATCCAATGCTTCATTCGGTGGGAGGTGGGAGAGGGGACGGAAAATTGATTACGTAAGTGAAGCAGAAGTAGTACACCGTAGCAAAGTTTCATCGGAGTTAAGTAATAGATATTCGTGAAGTAGACCGGGTTATCCCGAAATAATTGCTCGTCTGCGAGAAACGGAACAGTCCAAAGATTGAGGGGTTGCGAAATCGCACGAGAGCGCCAGCGCAAGTTCAATTTTGCTACCCCTAGATCTTTGGACTGTTCCGTTTCGAGCAGACAAGCAATTATTTCGGGATAACCCGGTCTACTTCACGGATATGTGTTTTAATGCTAAGGTGTGACGTCGATCCAACATGTCTAGTTATTTGAGATTAAAAAAAAATTTATTTGAAAATTTTATTTGTGAATTATGACGTAAATTCCTGAACTCAAACTTCCGGTTTAAACTTCCTGTCTGCGAAAGTCTCACGTACGCGAGGACGTCCCTATATCCAGTCCCAGTCACCGACATTTGTG
>JAHWFP010195674.1:0-17324 GCA_023313725.1 Lithobius niger | reverse complement strand
AACAAAATGATGGCACCAGTAAAAGTAGAAGGATGCGTCAACAAAATACGGCACCAATAAAAAGAAAAGGATGTGTTGTACAATACAATGGCTCCAGGCAAAAACAAACAATCAGGATGCGTTGCAAAATGCAATGGCTCCAAGTAAAAACAAAAAAGGATGCGTTGTACAATACAATGGCTCCAGGCAAAAACAAACAAAAAGGATGCGTTGTACAATACAATGGCTCCAAGTGGAAATAAAAAAAGGATGAGTTGTACAATACAATGGCTCCAGGCAAAAACAAACAATCAGGATGCGTTGCAAAATGCAATGGCTCCAAGTAAAAACAGAGAAGGATGCGTCTATCAAAAATGATGGCTCTTTTAGACAGTGAGAAAACCAGTCAGCAAGAAGCAACTAGGACCACGCTAAACAGTAAACTCTCCAGATAAGCAGCAAGAAAGACTAAACTGAACTAAAACTAGAAAACTATAGTGAACTTTACAAGTGCTACTGATACAAACATCAACAAGAGCTTTCAAGACTATACTCGAAAATCACTCAAGGTCATGCGAAACCTTAAGGAGTGAGAGAGTACGAAAAAGTGAAACTTGCAAAAGTGAAAATTTATTTTTCAGAAATTATTGAATCTATGTAAATATTGCATTTCCCTTGATTGAACACCCAGTTTAGTGTGGCCCTCTAAAATAAAGATTAAAAGAAATTAAACAAAAGACAAAAGGAGGTTAGATACATGTTTTCCCCCAAACGGTCACGGCCACGAAAGTGCCCGATGACAGAATTGTAAAAACAATTGCTTATTATGAAAAATTGAAAGTGACAAATTATTGTATGCTGATCAATAGTAAAGCGTGATTATAGGAAAAGTCAGTTATGAAACTATTTGAATTATCGGGACATGAATGCATTCATGGGAAAGATCAAATTAGGTAAAAAACTGGAAAAGCCCAGTTAGGTTATATTGCATTTTAGGATTATTGTTGTTATCAGAACAAGTGAACCATTGACATGTGATAAAAATTCAGTGATTTTCAAGAGACAAAATATTGTCAAAGTGATTATCAATTATTGAAGTGTCAAATTTAATTAAAAAATTGAAAGCCGTGATGCAAATCACGTAGCTGTGTAAGTATGATTTTTAAACTTCTTTGCGCACTCAGTTAACCCCCTGCCCCTGTTTCGAAATGGGAAATCCAAATAAAGTAGATTAGGCAATTAGACAACCGCAGAAGATGACAACAGTACGAAGCTCAGTAGCAGCAGAAAAGTTGACCCTTCTCTGCGAACTTTCAGAAAAAAACTTTCCTTCCCCGGAAAAGTCTTCTTTAAACTAAAGTTAGAGTTCCAAACGCGAAGACAAAAGTTAAACTCAGGAATATACAGCTGGGGTCATGCTTAGTGACTTCTGGGTTTTAACTTTGCTTAACGTAACCTATACGGAAGATATAGTGCAGAGACTGTTGCCATGAGGCTAGGCTGTGTATAGCAGACACTAACCATGCGAAGGCACATATTCAATGATGGACTTTTAGTTAGGGACTAAATTAAACTTACGGTGGGGATTTCCAGTTGAGGTCTACCGTTAATCTTGGGCGTAAGTTTGGTATCACGAATATCCGGTAATTTCCAATGCAAACTAAATTAAGGGCTAAGGAATGTAGAGCTCCTAAGCTGCAGCCTAACTTAATACGGAGCAGTTAGTCCCAAGCTGAAAAAATCGGAGATTTCCAATCTGGTTTAGCGATAATCCTCGGCTTAATGAGCATGTTAGGCCCACGCGCATGTAAAATTTAGACCCAGGCACACCATGGTCTAAGTTGTGGTTTAAGCACGTCTTTCGAAAGCGATGCTTCACTGCACGACGTGAGTGTTGGCATGAAGTGTGATTTCAGGGGTACATTTCCCCACCCGATCAACTCAAGTGTCCCTCTGGTTAAAGGTTGTCGTCAGGTCAGTAGGAGATAATAATTTTCCATTTCTCCAATAGGGATACATAATTTTCAGTTCGTAAATGTGAATTGGTTTAGGGTTTTGAAGTATTAACATATTAACATAACTAATTCGTATCGGGGCCATAGCAACCCAGGGGATAGGGGGAACCAGAAGACAAGAAGACGGACAATACAATTGGCAAATTAAAGTTGTCGAGTTGCCAAGCTCGGCTATAACTTCACTGCCAAGTCCCGTTTCCATGAATACTGGTTAATTATTATCATCCTTCGGTCAGTTTGAAAGTAATGTTTCAGATGCTTTTTTTTTCTATTAGCTTTCGTAACACTTCTGTTTAACGTAACACTTGTTTTTTTAGGGGCTGGTATCACAGTCACCGTTCGACTTTTCACTCATTTTCAACTTTCAACTGCTATTCTGCCGTTTCTAATTTAGGCGGAAGACCCCAATTATATTCATTCGAAAGGTGGGACTGTCTTCTTTGCATGAAGGGTAAATAAATGGGTTTGTCATTGTTAGGGACCGAGCTACGTCCTTTTTACTAGGGGCTTGTATCAGAGTCACTGTTCGATTTCGAACTGCTATTCTGACGTTTGTAATTTAGGTGGATGACTCCAATTAGGGTCACTCGAAAGGTCGGAATGTCCAGAGACGTCAGGAAGATTAAAGTTGGATGGGTGTAAACCAGAAATTTATGACAATTATTATGAAATTATTCAATTTTTCTGACTGATTTGCCGACTGGCCAAACATTGTGGCCGCACCCCTCGCACTCCCCCCCCCCCCATAAAAACGTCCCTGGGAATGTCTTCCTTCTCGAAATGGAGTCGTCTACCTAAATTAGAAACGTCAGAATAGCAGTTGAAAGTTGAAAATGAGCAAAAAATCGAACGTGACTGTGATACCAGCCCCTATATTTTATCAACAAGTCAATCCGTTATTAGTATTTCCTGACCCTGAAAACATAGTATTAGACACCAAAATGATTATCCAGTCTGTTCTATATGCAAAGATACGGCCGACATATGTTTTTTCAGCCATCTTGGTTATTTAAATTTGCTCAAGGGTGACAAAGTGGCATCCTGCAGAATTTCATTAAATATGTTTTGAAGAAACACAAAACACCATAAAACATTGGGCGGACCTTACTCCCAGGGTTTGGGCCCTGCTACCAGACTAGTATGTGAACTCAGAGCTAGGCTGTGCCTAGCGGGAAAATTGCGTTTTTGTTTGCCTGTTATCCCATTACCACCGTGGCTTAAAAATATCATAGATAATGTAGAAACTAAAAATAAAATATGCTTTAAACTGCATCTCCGCCAAGTTAAAAGTCTTGATAAGAAATACCTTCGCGAAAATCATGCACAGTTGGAAACACTAAAAATTGAGTAGGCTATTTTACTTCATGTAGCGTTTCTCTGTTAGACAGGGCCCAGAAGGCAGTTCTGTCAGGAGTAACTCCTAACTGGTATTTTGGAGTGGGGGGGGGGAGTTACTGATAAATTAATATTCCAACACAACATCACTGCCAGGATTTAAAACCTTTCTTAAGCAAGGCTGAAACGTTAACAAAACTGCGTAAAACAAAACTTATTAAACTATTTCTGGCAAGTTTCCGCTGTCTGAAGTCGTGAAATGTCACACATTTAGTTAAAACAAAACGTGAACTAAATCCGTACTTCATATGAAAATCGGGTATAGCTGGCAAAACTAAAAACCGAGTTGAAAATTGAGTTGGCTGTTTGTTTTGCTGTAGTCCTTTTTCTGTTAACCTATCACTACTACGATATGGAGATACTTTTGTATTCATGCAGAAACAATTCCATTTTTTATACAACAAACTTGTGAAAAATTCCAAAAAAAAAATTCGAAGGTACAATTTGACAATAAGAGTCCATAAGATCTCAAATTAAAGGACAAAAGTGACCCAAAGGACACTAAATGAGAGAAACATTTACTTAACATCCCTGAATCAAGGGAGCCAAAAATTATAATGGTGCATGTCGATTTCATATTATATTTAAAAGCTTTTCTCCAATAATAACTCAAATTGTTTTGAACAAAACTGAGTGAAAGGTTTCGCCATTTTTCTCCTATTTTTTCATTTTTGAAAAACTGGAACATGTTGTTGCTTTAAAAATGTGCAAGTTTTTTGCAGTAATGCCTTCTAGGTAGTTTAGGATAAAACTGGCCAAAGATTTCACTATTTTTCAGCTCGTGACAGTCCTTTTGAAAAATATTTCTCCCCTACTGCCATGCTTGCACACAGCAGTTCTTTTGCATTCATTATATAGCCTACACGTCCAAAATACATCCTTAACCCAACCCCCAATCGTCAATGGCTAGCTATACGGGCCTGTTTATGTAATCTTAAACTTAAATCTGATAAATTTGGAAAGAAAATATTTTTTTAAAACTGATACAGTCACAATTAAGTTTTTACGAAAACTGCTATCCTGAAAACCGAATAAGAAAAATCACCGAAATTTGCTAGAAAATAATTTGATACACGAATCTCGACGTATGTTGGAGAAGCCAAACGCGTTGATACTGTTTACAGGTGATATGACGTCACTTGAAGGGTATTAACCAATTAGAGTACTGTACTAGCTAGACCTCAACATGGAAATCGCCAAGATTACCCAGTACTTCTTTAGGCCAAAGGTCGGGGGCTAGCTAGTACTGTACTAGGAAGTCCCCAACTTAGACTAGCATTGAAATCACCAGTAAATTTGGTCCGAAGCTTTGTCATGAGGTCGAGGTCTAGCTAGGCCCGCGCTTACAATACGCCCAGTCGTGTTTAGACCTCAACTGGAAATCCCCACCGTTAAGGTTTAGCACGTTGCTTCATTAGGAAGCAGGCGTACCGTTGATAGCAAGGACGATTGTTAATTGTTTAATTTAGGTTAATAAGCCCTAAACCACCGATATATCGGTATCAGGATATCGGTATCGGATCACCACGTTATCTTCACGATATGCCATCCAGACTTTATTATTAGTAAGTAATGAAAGCCTAGCATTAAGTACTAGCATCGTCCATTCGGCCGTTAGCCTAATTAATTAACGTGATTCACTCATAAGGAGTAAGTTATAACAAGCGCACCTAGCCTGAACAGCTAGTTCAGCCTAGTGCACTTTGGCCAGAAGCCAAGCCATGAGCTATCCAGATCCGACTTATAACTCACGGTGGGGATTTCCAGTTGAGGTCTAAACATGACCGGGCGTAACGTAAGCCCCGGCCTAGCTAGACCTCGACCTCAGACTAAGCTTCGGACTAACGTTACTGGTGATTTCAATGCTAGTCTAAGTTGGGGTCTTACTAGTACAGTACTAGCTAGACCCCGACCTTTGGCCTAAAGTAGTACTGGGTAATCTTGGCAATTTCCATGTTGAGGCCTAGCTAGTACAGTGCTCTGATTGGTTAATACCCTTCCTGTGACGTCATATCACCTGTAAACAGTATCAACACGTTTGGTTTCTCCAAGATACGTCAAGATTCGTGTATCAAATTGTTTTCAAGCAAATTTCGGTGATTTTTCTTATTCGTTTTCAAGATAGCAGGTTTCGTAAAAACTTAATTGTGACTAAATCATTTTTAAATAATAGTTTCTTTCCAAATTTATCAGATTTCAGTTTAAAATTACATAAACAGGCCCGTAGCTAGCCATTGACGATTGGGGTTGGGTTAAGGATACATTTTAGACGTCTAGGCTATGTAATGAATGCCAATGAACTGCTGTGTGCAAGCATTGCAATAGGCTAGGGAAGACATTTTTTTTTCAAATGGACTGTCAAGAGCTGAAAAATAGTGAAATCTCTTGCTCAGTTTTATCCTAAACAACCTGGAGGGTACTGCAAAAAACTTGCACATTTTAAAGCAACAACATGCTCCAGTTTTTCAAAAATGAAAAAGATGGAAAAAACGGCGAAACCTTTCACTCAGCTTTGTCCAAAACAATTTGAGGTATTATTGGAGAAAAGCTTTTAAATGTAACATGAAATCGACATGCACCATTTTCATTTTTTTCTTCCTTGATCCAGGGATGTTGGGTAATTTTTGCTCTCATTTAGTGCCTTTGGGTCGCTTTTGTCCTTAATTCCGAGATCTTATGGACTCTTATTGTCAAATTGTATACCTTCGAATTTTTTTTGGAATTCTTAACAAGTTTGTTGTTTAAAAAATGTAGTTGTTTCTGCATTAATACAAAAGGATCTTTAAATCGTAGTAGCGATAGGTTAACAGAAAAAGGACTACAGCAAATCAAACAGCCAACTCAATTTTCCAATTCAATTTTTAGTTTAGCCCGATTTTAATGAAGTAAGGATTTAGTCAAAGGACTGTTTTAACTAAAACTATGGCAGAATGGGCTAGCAGACGAACTAGTAAATGAAATTTATGAGATTTCACGACTTCAAATGGCGAAAACTTAGCAGAAATCATTACTAAGTTTTGTTTTATGTAGTTTTGTTAACGTTTCTGCCTTACTTAAGAAAGTTTTTAAATCCTGGCTGTGATGTTGTGTTTTGGAATATTAATATATCAGTAACTTCTTCCCCCTCCCCGACCCCCGCCCCGCCTCCGAAATATCAGTTAGTAGTTACTCCTTGCTGAATCGCCTCTTCTTGGACACTGTCTAACTGAGAAAAGCTACATGAAGTAAAATAGCCAACTGAATTTTTAGTTTTGCCACCTGTGTATGATTTTCGCGAAGTTAATTCTTACCAAGACTTTAAACTTGGCTGAGACACAGTTTAAAGCATATTTTATTTTAGTTTCTACATTATCTATGATATTTTAAGCCATTGTGGTGATGGGTTAACACGCAAACAAAACGGCTCTTTTGCCGCTAGGCACAGTCTAGCTCTGACGGTGGGGATTTCCAGTTGAGGTCTACAGTTAATCTTGGGCGTAAGTTTGGTATCGCGGATATCCGGCGATTTCCATTGCGAACTAAGATGAGGGCTAAGGAATGTAGAGCCCCTAAGCTGCAGCCTAACTTAATACGGAGCAGTTAGTCCCAAGCTGAAAAAATCAGTGATTTCCAATCAGGTTTAGTGATAATCCTTGGGTTAATGAGCATGTTAGGCTTGGGACTAAGCAGGGAGTCGAACCGTAACCGAACCGTAACCGGAAACCGGTAAAAACCGTTTGAAATTGCCGAACTGAAACCATAACCGAACCGAAAAACTTACAGGTGGCATTAATCGTAACCGTAACCAAACCGAAATAAATATCGGTTATTTTTCGGTTCTTGCGCGTTTGCTTGACGTCACTTCTGGGTCATCACTGTTGTTTTTAGCAATACTCACATCCTGAAATCGCGGATACAGATTTACCAACAGTAACTAATAAAGTTTTAATAACGAATGTGCAATTAAGTAGTTACAATTTGGCTAAATTAAGTTTGATTCAGAAAAAAATTGACTGCTAGCATGCTGTTTAGAATGATGCTATGCTAAGCTAACTAAGCAGTAAGCATAACAATGAGTAATTATGTCCCGCATGGGTTCACCCACAATGCCATATCCTGCATGGGTTGACCCACAATGCCATATCCTGCATGGGTTGACCCACAATGCCATATCCTGCATGGGTTGACCCGCAATGCCATTTCCTGCATGGGTTCACCCACAATGCCATATCCTGCATGGGTTCACCCACAATGCCATATCCTGCATGGGTTCACCAACAATGCCATATCCTGCATGGGTTCACCCACAATGCCATATCCTGCATGGGTTCACCCACAATGCCATATTTCGCGCGACCATGAATAGTTTGCAAGGTAACACACCAAAACTGCAGTAACATTCTTCCCCCCCCCTCCCTCCAAACCTTTCTCCGCAGTACAGTTGTATACGAACCAAAGGCGGGTGGGGAGGGGGAAAGTGTCGAGCAAAGGCCCAGACATTGTCTTCTCCGGACCAGGCCTGCATGAAAAAGATAGGGTGGTGGAAACTGCAATGACGTTGGGGGACCTCTTAGCAATTTCCTTTACTGTAGTGCTTTGCCTGGTTTCGGTAGGAAGTGATTTGAAAGAATTCTTTTTTTTTTTGTTTTGTTAAAACTACTTTAGTTAGGCGGCCTACAATGTAAACCTCTATTAATGAGTGAGCTACTTGTTTTACGGCCCTGAACAAGTGATCTCCATTAAAAAACTGTTGACTTTGATATTACAGTAAATTTGTAAGCTTTGCAAATCTGAAAACTAAGCAGCTAAAAAACAAAAAGCTTTGCAAATTTGCAACAACTAAAAAGCAACTAGAAAGTTACGCAAATTTGAAAACTAAGGCCAAACTTATTTGTTCGTTGTTAGTTGTTTGAGCAAATAATTATGGCTAGTCAAGTATTAAAACTGGTTAAAACCGTAACTGAGTAAAACTAGTTAAACCATAACTGGTTATAAGTGGTTAAAACCGTAACCGGTTAAAACCAAAAAATAAAAACGGTACGAACCGAACCGTAACCGAACCGAAATTTTAAATAAAGCCGAACCGTAACCGGAAACTGAACCGAAAATAAAAAAAGGGTTCAACTCCCTGGGACTAAGAATAAAATTTAGACCCAGGCACACCATGGTCTAAGTTGTGGTTTAAGCACGTCTTTCGAAAGCGATGCTTCACTGCACGACGTGAGTGTTGGCATGAAGTTTGATTTCAGGGGTGCATTTCCCCACCAGATCAACTCAAGTGTCCCTCTGGTTAAAGGTTGTCGTCAGGTCGGTAGGAGATGATAATTTTCCATTTCTCCAATAGGGATACATAATTTTCAGTTCGTAAATATGAATTGCTTTAGGGTTTTCAACTTTCAACTGCTATTCTGCCATTTCTAATTTAGGTGGAAGACCCCAATTATATTCATTTGAAAGGTGGGACTGTCTTCTTTGCATCAAGGGTAAATAAATGGGTTTGTCATTGTTAGGGACCAAGCTACGCCCTTTTTACTAGGGGCTTGTAATCACAGTGACTGTTCGATTTTTCAACTTTCAACTGCTATTCTGACGTTTGTAATTTAGGTGAATGACTCCAATTACGTTCACTCGAAAGGTCGGAATGTCCAGAGACGTCAGGAAGATTAAAGTTGGAGGGGTGTAAACCAGAAATTTAGCAACATGATTTTCCATCTAGCCAAAAAATTGTGCAATTTTTCTGACTGATTTGCCGATTGGCCAAAAACTATGTAATTTTACCGCCTGATTTGCCAACTGGCCAAACATTGTGGCCGCACCCCCCCCCCACCCCTGCACCCCCTCATAAAAACGTTCCTGGGAATGACTTCCTTTGAATGAATCGGATTGGAGTCGTCCACCTAAATTAGAAACGTCAGAATAGCAGTTGAACGTTGAAAATGAGCAAAAAATCGAACTTGACTGTGATACCAGCCCTATATTTTATCAACAAGTCAATCCATTATTAGTATTTCCTGACCCTGAAAACATAGTATTGTGTTATGGTATTATTTAGCGTTAAAACCACATATATTGTCAAGATGGATGTATAAACACTGTGTGAACAAACTCTATCAATTGAAGAGACCAAAGACACAAATTGATTAATTATCCGTTTTATTCAAGCTAGGCATAGTCAGCAATCTTAATTCAGGACTGGTCGGTTACTTTAATTTAGATAGACTGTACTAACAAGATTGCATATGCACTGATATTTGTAAGAGATGAAGTCAACACTCACCCATATTTGCTAAAACCCCAATCATTAATCCTTAATAATTGTCGTTAAATAAATACAACCCGTAACAATAATGGTACTTGATTATGCTTCCCGCTAAATGTACTAATATTCCAGCACTACAACAATAAGACACTATCAACTTAACTGAGTCGGTGTAGCCTATGCGGCTTGGCCGTCGAGAACCCCGGCACCACAACAAACACTGGTGTACTTTTCCGAGCCAAGGAACGGGCGGAGCACAACGCAAGACGCAAGCTGATGATTCTCTCAACTCCTAACAACAACAACCACACTCTCACTTAAGTCCCCTTCATCCTTTTATAACTTCTGTTTACATTCCATCGGTTACATTGCATCGGTTGCATTCCACTCGAAACTTAAAGCCGAGCTGATGAATTCGTATTTCATATCCGTCTACACCACGAACCCAAGTCCCTTCACCCTTCCAACACCGCCAGACGACTTACCCAGTCTAAATGACATTATTATCAGTGAAAATGACATCAACAACTTCTTTCAAAACCTCAAGATTCATTCAGCACCAGGACCAAATGGGCTTCCTCCTCTGATCCTGAAAGATCTCGAAGACGTCATAAAAATTCCAGTTCTTTTAATTTTTCAGAAGTCCATCAGTGAAGGCAAACTACCATCTGGTTGGAAACAGGCCTTCATCACTCCTATACATAAATCCGGATCCAGAAGCAACCCTGCAAACTACCACCCAATCAGCCTGACCAGTATCCTCTGCAAAGGACTGGAAAAAATCCTTTGCAAACATATACTTGATCACCTGCTTAATAAGAAGCTCCTTCACCTTAACCAGTACGGTGGATTCCCGGGTTATTCTACTGTGCACAACCTTGTGCACTTTCTTGACCGAGTCACGGAATGGGTCGACGAGCATCTCCCCGTTGCAGCAGCCTACTTTGACCTAGCCAAGGCTTTTGATACTATTCCTCATGACCTACTGATCGATAAAGTCGCCAAAAAATACATCGGGGGCAAAACCATCCAGTGGATTGCAGACTTCTTAACAGGAAGACAGCAATGCACCGTCATTGATGGCTTCATTTCCTCGTCCCAGAAGGTAGAGAGCGGAACTATTCAAGGATCAGTCTTTGACCCATTACTTTTCATTATTTTTATCGATGACGTTTCTGAAGTAGTGAAAAGTGACCACTGTGTTTTCCTAGATGACACTAAAATTTTCTCAGCAGTTACCAACCATGACCAAATGGACCTATTGCAAAACGACATCCACAATTTCACAAGCTGGGTTAACAGGATGAAAATGTCTCTGAATGCAGCCAAGTGTGCCATTGTCCCATTTGGTTCCGATCACTTAATCAACTTCTCCGTGTCACCAAGTGCTCCCCCCATCGCAATAAGCAACAGCCAAAAAGACCTTGGGATCATCGTTGACTCCCAACTCTCATTCTCAACGCACATCAACTACGTGGTCTCCAAAGCATACAAGGCACTGGCAATCATTAAAAGAAACTTCCAGTTCCCCGACAGAATAACCTTCCTCCGGCTCTACTGCGCACTTGTACGTACTACTCTGGAATACGGCAACCAAGCCTGGTGGATTAAATATGAGGGTGATGCAGATAAAATTGAAAGGGTACAACGACGTGCTACCAAAGTCATCAATGGACTCCACGACTTAACTTACACAGAGAGCCTGAAGGTATTACGACTACCAACTCTGCTTTATAGGAGATCAAGAGGGAACTTGATCTTTACCTATAAGTGCTTGCGAGATTCAAGCAACATCGCAGCAACCTGGTTTACACTCAGTGAGGGCCAACCCACCAGGGACAACGGGAAAAAGCTTTTCCAACTGCGATGTAACTCGCGGGTGCGCCAACTCTCCCTACCATTCCGGGTTTGTTCCCTATGGAACAGACTCCCTGCTGATGTTGTACAGGCACCTTCTGTCCTATGCTTCAAAAGATGCCTAGACGCCTACTTGCCTGGTGTCTTAGACCCGTACCACTACAAGAACTGGTAAACTCCTTCCCAACGCCAAAAGCTATTGAGCTTCCTGTTGGTGTAGATTCAAGTTCAAGTTCAAGTTAATAGACTTTCCCTTTTCCGTCCTGTCTATCGCCAATAATTACCCCTCCACTTATAATAATTACAGCAATCTGGATCACCTGTCAACTGTGCCCTACTTTCAAGATTGCTAGCTCAAGATATGTCACTCACTTTACTAAGCCTGTAATTATCTAAAGTGGTCTGTTGACAAAACGATACAAAACTCATTCCCCTTGTTTTCGTGTTGACCTCAAATCTCACTCTCTTAACCTTGTGTTGGTGACGTTCTGTCTGGCTGGGTCTTTTCCCCGTCTCTATTTTTGACTCTCAGTTTCTTGTTTACCTTTTACTAACTATTGTGCTATTTTATGCACTGATTTGATTTACAATAATAATTACGACTGCCTTGCGTGCCAAATGCAGCCTGATATCTTTTATGTAATATTTTATATGAATATTAATTTATGCAAATATATTACCATTACAATATCCCCTTCTATACAGAAGCTAAGTATTCCTTTTAGGAATTCTTTGCTTCCCTAATTTTAATTTATTTGCTCAAATCCCATCACATAATACTCGTTCAAACCACCGCAGCTTTTGATTAATATTGCCTAAAAAGCTGGTGTCAGAAACGTCCCCTAATAAGAAACTGGGGTAAAACTGTCCACACATGATTGAACTCATTCTTATGTGATGTCCAATATTAATAATTTTAATGCCAAAGTTAAGTTTTACTTTTATCTGAAAACCCATAGTCCTAGACTAATTTCCTCAGACGTGCATCACCAATCACTTTAAAACTGTTTTTCCATTATTTTCATTCCACAATATTTCGACAAATTATCACATCAATAATCATTCATCATCTCCAATTTTACAGTTCTTCATTATTATTAGTTTTCATGCATTAACATTTCGATGATACTTTTGCTTGTTTAAAAATCAACAATTTTGCTTATGACACCAAATTTACAAATTGTGTTTAACAATTTTCAACATACTCCCCCGTATCTGTCACAGAATGATAACATCATTAGTTTTCATGCCATATAACAATATTATACAATTTCATTTACATTCCTATACAACTTGATCAATGCTTACGACTCATAATCATTTTTATTACATTTTGAAACCACTCATCTTTATTTATCCCCTTCTCAATTTATTGATACTCTGTTTCAGATATGTAGTAATATATTCATATATCTAAATCCAGTTTTTTCCTGGAAAGAAAAAATTTTACCAAAACGCAGGAATAACAGCAATTTTACCACCATTTTGTCGTATTTTGACGTCTTCTCTTGTATTCAAGTGTAAGCTTGCTGTGTTTGTTCATTTGACGTAAAATATTTGGCCATCCTAACCAAAATCTGGAGTATTTCCGTGATTTCCCTGCGTGCTTTTATTCTGCCATGCAAGAAATGTAAGAGGAATACAACAATGACATTTTTCATCAATCAATTTTGATTCACCTTGAGGTTTTCGTTTTGTGCCAAGTTGTTTCTTGCGTTTTCCAACTGCTTTTGAGTAATCTCCATGTTTAATTTTTCCAACATTTGACCAAAATTCCACTCCTTTCCATGTTTAATTTTTCCAAACATTTTAACCAACTTCTCACTTTTTCCGCTTTCACTTTTTCTGAAAACATTTAAGCAACTTTTTTCTCTTTTTCCCGTTTTCACTTTTTCTGAAAACAATTAACCAACTTCTTGCTCTTACCGTTTTCAATTTTTCTGAAAACAATAGCAACCTCTCCTCTTTCTTTTTAGTCAGATCTCTTTGAACCAGTCGATTTTAATTTTTTTGAATTACTAGCCTGTTTTTGTAGTTTTTCAGATCTCGCTACGGTTTTTCCATTTTTCGCATAGCTTTTCTGTTGTTTTTAGGCACATTACGAAAAAATCAGGCTGAAACATTTCATAAATAACATTTTCTCAATGTGTTAGTTACTATACTTAAAAGAAAATACAGTATTCCAACCCCAGGACCCTATCGGTGCCTCAATCGTCAACAATTAGTTCCATGTGCATCCGTTTATGGACCGGGAACGACAACCTACGTAGACAACCGAAATTCTTATGCGAACCTTCCTTATAACCAATATTGTATGGTATTAAAAAGGGCGGTTCCTATTTCTTGCGTGATCACTACATGATCGTTTAATCTCTGATTAGTCTCAGAAATTAAACAACAAGTCTAGCCTATCAATCTCCCAAACCCACCTACTCTAGGACAATTGTTTTTATATTAATTCAGAGTAAGAGAGAAGAGAAAAAGATTGTGTATTTCACATGCAACTTTTTAAAGCAATTTTATGTGATTTTCTTCATGTGAAAAGAACTTGTGTCAATGGCGTAATTTTAAAGTGACTATCCTCCCAGGAAAGAATATTCAGTTACTTCAACCTTTAATGGCAACTTTTTGCCTTAACGCAGAATCGGCCCAACTTCTAGTCCCGCCCCTAAGTAACTGAAGTATTCTTGTCTGTACTTGTGACAACCATCAATTTTTCTGACAGCTGAATGTGTAAGGGAACATTATATTTAAAACAACAAAACTACCATCAAGCTCCTTCTTGATGTATGTGCCAGTCAACATGTAATCCTCCAAGGAGGGGGGTGTGTGGGGTTCATGTTGTTTTGTGTTCCCAGAAAGTTTCATCCTTCATGCCTTCGATTTTGACAATACTCATCTTTTAGTTTGGGTATCACCCTCTTTCTGCCTTTTTCTCCATTTCCACCTTGTGTACGTGTCTCATCTTTCTTTTGGACCTTCACCTCAGGTTGTTTCTGTGCCAACCATCTCTTTCATCAATTGCCCTCTCACACTGATTGTCATTCTTATTACACATTTTCTGCAATATGTTCAAGCAAAAGACGGGAAAAGAACCATTAATACTTTTGTACATTACAATCAGCATTTCTTTTTCTGTGGAAATAAAATGATATTTTTATTGCAGCATTGTATTGATTGTATAACCTTTACTGTAATAAAACTACAAATATGTTTCTCCCAATTCCACGTTTTTGTTTGATTTTGCTTTAATTTTGGTGAAACACCACTTTCCCACACTTTTGAATCCCCTACGCTGGTCAACCATGTCTTACTGACTCACTTTTGACCTGATGCACCCTCCTTGAGCAACCTCCCTCCCCTATTCTCTCGGAAAACGGGAGCAGCTCAACCCTAGCGCATCACTGAAGTAAAAGGGTTGCCGCTAATGTTACAGCTGTTTTCAAAGTCAGCATCGTCCATCTTGACCTCAAATTTTAGGTCAACTGGACAATCGGCCCCAAATAGTCACTAGTAGGTGAGGGATGGTAAAACGGAACTAGACAGTATGGCACCTAATAAAATTGACGTCACTGTCACTCTGGATTTTGATTGGTTACCCCAGTGGGTCAACCTTTCAACTTCGAGTTTTTCGTTTGCTAGAAAAATCACTGTCGTCCGAAATCCCCAACCAGTTGGATACCCACCTTGTTATCTGCTATCTCGCTCCCGAAATAGTTTCTCATCATGCCAGCAGGAAAACCACCACGCAAGATCCTGCCCAAGCCATATAACCGCAGCCCCGTGATCAACAGAACTCCCACGCGCGGCTTGGTCGGGATCTTCAACAATTTGAAGTATTGTTAACTACCAACGCCTTTGTGTATAGTGTCATTGTAATGCACTATTATATGTGTCTGGAACGCCCAAACCTCCTTCTACAGTGTCCCCACCTAAGCACCCTGCTTCCAGCTTTCCCTGTACTGTATCCTGGGGAACCCCAACGAAGTTACATTCAACGGGCCTTCTTCCAGCTTCTCATGCTTCTCCAGCCCCACATCCGTATCCCCGTACTAGGAACCCCGCCAATGATTGCCAGATTTTCTGATCACTATTATTTCTGCAATATTGGTAATGGCATGTCTTGCCTGCATATGCGCCACGCGTATTACCTGCCATTCCCCCAGGCCCACGAGACGTTTGAAGATTTTCAGGTACGGGCTGCCAGAATGGAGGAGTACGATGTTGAAGCCCGCCTTGTTTCCGCCCGAGCCTCCCTTCCATCTACAACCGCATCCGAAAACAGCTTGGATCCCATCTACATCGTGCCAAATTCCCCCGCCGCCTCAGCATCCGGAGGATCCGTGGTTGTGACCACCGGGGCATCTACTAGTGGAGCGATGCCCTCTCCCCCAGATCTGACCATGCCCGATACCATAATGGCCTACCGGCATTACAGCCATCTTCCCTGCCTTCCTGGCTGCTTCGTTTGTCAGGCCCTCCAATATGGTAAGTTAATTCTTAGTAACTAAAATTTGAAAACGATTTCTATTGAACCGCACTACTCCGTTAGGAGTTTAAAAAAATTTCTGACAATCAGAATTTTTAATTGTATAACCTGTGTCCATTTTGAATTTTGCAACTGGCTCAGGTAGTGTAATTTAAAAAAAAAAAATTATGAGAAAAATATCTACGTTACTTTCAACTTGGTTGAATATTTTGCTTATTCGCCGGCCAGTATAGGCCTAAAGTTTACTACTTAATTTCCCAGCAATGTTAATCGCCAATTTTGAATGTCACTACTAATGTAATAATTTATCCACCACGTACCAAAATCATGGCTTGTCACGTCCAATCTCGGCTTAATCAAGGACGAAGTAGAGCCGTTTACTCTTTATTCATATAGGAGAATTCAACTTTCTGTGGTTTACTACTGTGTGAGAATTTTGCACGGGATTCAGTCTTTTTAGGGAGCTCGAGCGCACTGTGGGCCTTTATACTCTTGCCTGTGCCGGTCTGAGGTTTCTCCGTTCTGTGCTTGGGGTTCTGTTTTTTTTTTTTATTCCTGGTAGGCACGCGCCGTGGTGTCGAATTTGGCTGGCTTTTGTCTCAAGCATTTTTTCATATCTCGTTGGGCCTTGACCTTCAAATGCTGATGTTTTTCTTGAGTTTAGGTTAGTAAATAAAAATATGTGAATTAATTTATTATTGAATGTTTTTTTATGCATGGATTAATATTTGTAAAAAACCGTGCTTTCCTGTCATTTTGGGGGAAATTGCTGAAACTGGCTTTATGCTAATGAGATGGCAGTACTTATGAGTGCGGGATGAAGGCTTCGTTATCTCTGTCAGCGAGTCGGTGTTGGACGTAACTCTTGGTATGTAGACTGGTGGTACAGAGGAGGAGCGGGGGACACTTGTTAATGAGCCCTGATTATGCTTCTAGCTGCGGGATGAATCACAGAAATGTAACCGGGTTTCGGAGAAGTTAGAAAGATGTCAGCCTAATGATACCATTTCAAAGAAGCCAAAAGTCCCTTTCCGTACGGGTCCGTCCTCCTCATTTTGTTTTTCTTCAGCAATATACCACCTCTACTCAGGCTTGCTTGTATGCCGTTTCATTCGTCCACTCTCCGAATGTAAGTTATTGCTATTTTAAATACCGTACTTTTTGTTCACTCTCGGAAAACCCCTAACTGGAAATTAATCGGTGTAAAATTCCACAAAACTATGTTTTGGAGAGTCTTGAAAAAGGATGGGCGATGCGTTAGAGTGCGAATAAGCCTAGCAATTTTCTAATAGGTGTTGCGCAAAGAATAGGAAATTGGTGCACCGAATTTTGGTCGTATTATGAAATAAGC
>JAHWFP010195673.1:0-28992 GCA_023313725.1 Lithobius niger | reverse complement strand
TTAGATCCTTACTCTAAGCATTTAACGTTCCGTTTTTGTTTATTAATAAAATAGTACTGCGAAAAGCTACGCGTCTTTGCTGGACAACAATTTAGTAATTCGCTCCTCGTTAGTCCGTGGACGCCAGACCATTGTTGATGGACGTTCTGGATGGCTTCGAGGCTTCCACGAAAAAAAATGTGGCAACAATCATGACGTCATGTATTGTTGAGGCATTGTTGGGTGATTGTTGCTGATTGTTGCAAATGGTCATTTTTCGTTAATTTCGGTCATTTAGGACCCAGATCGGACTGTAAACATACGCCTACACAAAGGACGGATTAATTTGCTTTCTTTTGACAAACTTCTCATATTTGTAGCGTTCTACTTCCAGAGGAGAAGACTAACTATCCCAACCAACCAACCAACCAAGCATAAATTGCATCTTTTTAATGAGGAGAGACTAGCGGAGTCGCTCGCTCATTCCGCCGCGTCTCGCTGCGCTCGAGGAGAATTCTTGTTGCAACTCACATGGTGCTGACAGACATTGCCAGCAAAAATTATCAAACAAATGTTTAAGTGATCCGAATAATGTGCGCGTTTTTCTTAAGAATGGTCAATTAAGTTCAATGTAGCAGTAGTGTTTCACGTAATTTCTTTCATCCAACGTTGAAAGTCGATCGTTTCCACTACTGAATAAATATTTATCCTACAACTTACTAAGAGTGTTTAAGAAAAAGTAATGTTTCTGATGACAAACGCTGATTTTCGTTCGCTTCGCTCACTCAATCAGCGCAACTTAAGAAACGTGACCTACCACCACAGCCGACCTCCATGAACCACACTTCAACAGAAAACGCCACGGTTTGAACGTAAGTTAATTCTACACAAGACACTAACTCGTAGCCAAAGGCTGCTCATGTTTTACTACAAATAAGGAGGGCAGCGGCTGACGCTCATTCGGCTGAGGTTTCAGTTCGTAAACAAACGGTTACTGCGCCTACGCTTTCTTTTCTCTTTGTTTATACTCATTCGCCAAATTTAATAAGATTAACCAGAATAATTTTCATTACTGAATAAATATTTAGCCTACTACTTACTAACTGTATTTAGGAAAAAGTGTTTCTGATAACAAACGCTGATTTTCGTTCGCTTCGCTCACTCAATCAGCGCACACATTTACTCAGAAACGCTACCTAATCAATGTTACACCAAGAAACGTACATCACGTGTAGTTTGTGTTACTACTACACTTCACGTGTATTTGCTGCTAAACGAGTATTATCTTGTCCTAGATTTGTCAGTTACTATAGAATTGGTGAATGACTCCAATTTTAAAACTGATAATAAAATAGTACTGCGAAAAGCTACGCGTCTTTACTGATTGTTACTGAGGACAACAATTTAGTAACTCCTCCTCGTTGGTCCGTTGACGCCAGACCATTGTTGATGAGCGTTCTGGACGGATTCGAGGCTTTCCCACGAAAAAAATGTGGCAACAATCATGAAGTCATGTATTGTTGAGGCATTGTTAGGTGATTGTTGCTGATTGTTGCAAATGGCCATTTTTCGTTAATTGGTCATTTAGGACCCAGCTCGGAATTGAAAATACGCCTGCACAAAGAACGGGTTAATTTGCTTTCTTTTGACAAACTTCTCATATTTGTAGCCTTCTACTTCCAGAGGAGAAGACGAACTACCCCAAGCACCCAACCAACCAACAAAGCAACCAACCAAGCATAAATTGAATGTTTTTAGTGAGGAGAGATTGAGATGACTCCGTATTTCGACCCGCCATCCCCGCTACTAATTTTACAACCTGACCACTCCACCCCCTGCAGCAAAAAGGGAAATTGTCGAATTAACGTACCCAAAGCTGCTCGAGTTTAGCCACACCAACAGCAAACACCTTGCCAGGATTTGTTAATGTAGTAAACCAATCATTTTCTTATATTTGCGTAGTGTAATGTAATTTAATTGCTAAACGTGTATTCTGTGATACTGGATTTTAAATATTCAACTCCAACAGCCTCCCCACCCGTGAACTGCACGTGCCTCATTTCGCTCTGTTGGCGTCGTCTCGCTTCGCTCGAGGAGGGTCCTTATTGCTACACCTCTTTAAATAAGATTGAATATCTACGTGTTTTGTCAACATTCGTCTGTAAGGATCATCCCATACTTGTAACGCCTTTATTCTGCATTGCTTCGCTTCTTCTTTGCTATTCCCAATAAAAGTTTTGCAACCTGATCCCCGTTGTCAAATGGGAAATTGTCGAATTAACGTCCTTTTCAACGGCTAAGGTTGACTAGGGGGAACACGGACAATATTATTTTTTTAATTCAGATAAATTGTGCTGCATAAGCTGCAAAGTATAGGCAACGCCAGAGCCGGCCACCGTCAACCACACATCAAAAAATTATTGTAATTTGTGTTAGTACTACAATTTTTTTTTTGTTTTCATCCTCTAATGAAAACGTAAAGGTTTTGAATGTAACTTAGGCGTACACAAGGCACTAATTCGTACCCGAAGCTGCTCGTGTTTTGCCACACCTGCAGCAAACACCTTGCCAGGATTTGTTAACGTATAGTAAACCAATCGTATAACGCAGTTTAAACGTAAAGTTTGGCCTACGCAAAGAACTAACTCATCGCCCAAGCAGCTCGTGGTTTACTAGAGGCATGGAGCTGGAAGCCCTGGAATAGCCACTCTTCGCGCGAGCGTGGGGCAAGGCGTGTACTTCGGTGGCGGCCATTTTCTAATGCTTACACCGCGTGAGGAGCAAGATAGCACGTGTCTCAACCACGTTCGATAGTTACAATGACGTTTAACAAACTAAGAGAACTAGCGGTCAAAGGAAGAACTACAGTTTGTTTTGGTTGTTCCTTCCTACTTATTTTATTTCCAAGAAAGGAAGTGTACGACTTTTTTTTGTGGGGGATGGGTGAAGGGGGGAGAGGAAATTGCTCCTTCCTACTTTTTCTGTCCAAATAAAGAAATAGATAATAAAATCTTTTTTGGGGGGGAGTGGGGGGAGGGAGGTGTTGTGCTCTTACTTTTTTCCTAATTGGGAAAGAGATGACAAAATAGGGTTTTTATTGTTGGGGGGGGGGGGAAATGCTCCACTCCTACTTTTTTCTAAATAAGAAAAAAGATGACAAATTCAAGGTTTTTTTTTTAGGGGGAGGGAGTTGCTCTTATCCTATTTTTTTTCCAAATTAAGGAAATAGATGACAACAGGGTTTTCAGGGGAAGGGGGGAGGAAGGGAATTGCTCCCCTTCTATTTTCTTTTCCCAATAAGGACACATAACAAAAAAGTGGAAGTTTTTTTTGGGGGGGGACGGTAATTGTTTCTCTGATACTTTTTCTCCAAATAGGGACATAGATGACTAAATAGGATTTTCTTTTTTTTTTTTTGGGGGGGGGGGGGGGGGGGGGAAGGGGGTTTGTTCTGCTCCTGCATTTTTCCCCAAACAACTGCAACTGCAGTGAAACTGCTACAACGGGTGCTTGTTTATATTTTTACTTGCAAGCTCTTTGTGGTCGCTTGTGTAAGAGTTCTTCCAGTGCAGGAATAGGAAAAATAATAAAATTATTTCTTTATTGTTGTGGAGGGGGGGGGGGAGTGTATGCTGTAACCCGGTTTTTTTTCTTGCGGTTTCTTCATACGTTTTTCTGAACGAGGAAAGAAATGGAATTTCGCTTTGGGGAAGAGGGGTGGTGAGAGAATAGAAGAGAAGTGAAATAGGCTACGTAACGAAATTTGGTCTTGCTTTCAAATACACCAATATTGTCGTAAAAGCATATTCCTCCTCCATCGAATTTTATTGCATTTTTTTCTCCAAATTTACACGAACGTTCGCTGCAACCTGCCATCATACTTTAGTGTAGCCTACGCACGTCTGCCTATCAACATTGCGGCTAGGTATGGAAAGTACGGATCGAATAAATTCTCCGGTCCTCTGCTTACCTTTCGCGCAGTAAATTTCACGCTGCACGTTGCATACCAGCATCAAACTTAACAGTGCTCGTTATTTTTGAGGTACGATACAGGTTGAGAACGATGAAGCAGCGAACTACTACACACAAAATGTACGCACCATGTTCGCCGCTAGCTGCCTACGTGCTTCGGCCGTTAATTCATGCCGTAGTCGGCAGTGGATTCCCGCCGGCCAGGCCTTTCAACAAGCAACGATACGTTAGAATAAATCGAATAAATTCTACAGCCCACTGCTAACCTTTCGCGCGGTACCTTTCCCGCTGAACGTTCCATACCATCATTAAACTTGAACTTGAGCTTGTTTTCGAGATCCGATACAGGTTGCAGCAGAGAACGACCACGTCGTCAAAAACACTCCACATCGAACCGACAATTACAAAATGGACGCCGAGCAAGCCAGAGCAGGCCGCCAAGAGGGAAGTGACGTCATGTGAGCATGCGCATTGGTCATTGTTTTGTCTCGGGAATGAGCCCTGCCCCGCTCAGCAGCGTTGAGTGGCTTGTCCATCACATGTAGTCAGGGCCGTAGCCAGCACCCCCGCACGTGCGGGGGTTTTCTTCAGGCCGAGGAGCACGAAACGCGACGTGGCCTTAATAGTGGACTACGATTGAGTTTTGTTTACAAACTCGAGCTTACTTCCAGAGAACTACGTAACTTAAAAAGGTTGTAAAAGTTTCAAATGAAACATCATGCTTTCCGAATCATGTAAAAAATCGTAAAATTACAAACCAAGAAAAATCTAAATTGATGGAAAACATGGTCAAACAAATTGAAAGCAGCCATGAAAGCGAGAGCATGGTTACGCCGCCTGAGAAGACAGTTGTCGTTGGTTAGGCTATCTAAATAAAAATAACCTGTTTCTGAAGAAAGCTTACAGTTTGGAATGATTTAATCATATATCTTTGTAATATCAACAAAATTTTACGCCAGACAAGAAATTGGCTAATTTATCTTTAAAAAAGTCTGCTTCAGGGGCCCTTTTTAAAATACCGGAACGGTAATCAACAAAGAGTGCTGATTGTTAGTAATTAAAAAAAGTGTTGATTACTGCTTTAAAACGACTTGTTTGGTAATTTGTTTTTGTGTCCAGGTATGGTTACATTATGCACGACGAAAGAAAAGAAAATCCATTGGGAAATGGGAGTTTTTTGTTTGTGGGTGGGGGAGGAAAGGCGCTTCATTTTAATTCTGGTGCGGGGGTATAAAAAATTTCTTGGCTACGGCCCTGCACGTAGTATGATGGTATAAGTCCATGCTCATACCAATGAAGGGCTATTCAGATACTGCCACTCACAGCAACCGTTGCCCCTAATACATTTTTGCCGCACGTTCCTGAAATGTTCGAAGGTTTCACGAAAAAGATCTGTTAACAATCGATGACGTCACGTATTGTTGCGGTATTGTTGTTAATTGTTGCGTGATTGTTGTAAAAGGCGCTTTTTCGTTAATTTGGGGCATTTAGGACCCTTTTCGTTTCTTAAAAATATGCCTAAACTGCGAACGGATTAATTTCTGTCTTTCGACACCCTCCTCACATTTTTAGCCTCCTACTTCCAGAGGAGTAGAGGTACATACCTATATATATATATAAGCCGACTACAAGTTTTTAATGGTTTACACTAGCCGAGTCGCTCGCTAACGCTCGCTCATTCGGCCGTGTCTCGCTTCGCTCGAGGATATTTCTTGTTGCAACACTTATGCGCAAACGGACAGTTCCACACCAAAAACAAATAGTCAAATGATCAAGCAAATGATCAGTGTAGTACGTGTTTTCATACGGTTTCAGTTCATAAACAAACGTTAACTGCGTCTACTCTTTCTTTTCTCTTTGTTTATACTCATTCGCCACATTTAATAAGATTCACCAGATTCATTTTAACTAATGAACAAATATTTAGCCTACTACTTACTAACTGTATTTAGAAAAAAGTGTTGTTTTTGATGACAAACGCTGATTTCGTTCGCTTCGCTCACTCAATCAGCGCTAACATTTCCTCAGAAACGTGACTGAATAAATGTAACCACCAAGAACCACACATCATTTGTAATTTGTGCTAGTACTACACTTTACAAGGGTTTTCTTGTTTCACTTATTTTAAAGCAAGTCAGGCCTACACGCACCACGAAATCATACCCAGAAGTTATGCGTGTTTACCACAATTATGCTAGACTGCTGAGTAGAGCACCAGGTAATGGCATACTGATCGAATGTCGACATTTTACAACAAACATAGAAATATTTCTGACACCCTGTTCTGTTAGCAATATGTTTTGTTAAGTAGGCCTAATTTAGCAGTTAATCTTTTCGTATCTTTACTCAATTTCTTTTAAATTTACGGCCAAATTGGCAGTTTGAATTTGAAATATCCAAAATGCAACTCCAACAGTGAGCTGCACGTGCCTCATTCTTGAATGACAACTATTCGGACTGCCGGCCGTTCTCCCGGTGACAACACTATACTGGCCCACGCGACGCTTCCATGGCGCAACAATTGTGGACCGTCCTCTCAGCAGGAACATTTTACAAAGGATTTAAGGGTTCAAAGGATTTAACGAGCGTTAACCACTCCTGGTCATCTGCCCGAAGCCCTAAGGCCCTATGTCTGCAACAGCCAGATTCCCAGGTGGAACATTTTACATTCCGAAGCTAACAATCAAATTCGAAAAAATCGTTTCAACAATGGTCCAAAGGGGGTTTTTCGCTTTTTTCGAGGAGAAAACCTTTACCTAGAACTACGAAAATACGCCTAAACGATATCCGGAGTAATTTCCTGTCTTTCGAGACCTTTCTTACATTTCTAGCCTTCCTGCTTCCGGAGGAGAAGACGTACATACAAACCGACAAACAGACCGTAAGTTTTTAATGAATAAGACTAGCGGAGTCGCTCGCTTAGCTCGCTCAATCCGCGTCGTCTCGCTACGCTCGAGAAGCTTATATGCTGCAACTCGTATGCTGTTGACAGACATTCCACATCTGAAACGATCAAGCAAATGATAAGAGTGTAGTGCGCGTTTTTCCTAAGGCTTCAGTTCCTAAACAAATTAACTGAACGAAAAACGGCTTCGCCGTTTAAAAAAACCACCCCCCTTCCGACGTGTGCCTAAACTGCCAATGAACCAGGAGGCGAGACACGCGATTTCTCCCCCAGTCAGCCTTGGCTTGAAGATTCCATATCCATCCCCGCTACAAGGCCGTTTCAACGCTGTAGTACGCGAGTTGCTGCATGCTTGAACTAAACATGCTTGGCAATTTTATCAAGGATACTCTGTTGAGCCCTACGGGTCTCCTTTATACCGCTCTTGGTACAGATTATTGTTTTATTCAAATAAATTGTGCTGCGGAAGCTGCACAGTAACAGCGACGCCAGAGCCGAACACCAGGAACCACACGTCGCTTTTATTTTTTGTTACTACCACACTTTACATGGGTTTCCTTGTTTCACTTAGAAGCCATCTTCTTTCCCGCTACGTGTGAAGCGTTGAAACAGGAACCACTTGTCGCCTATAATTTTTGACGAATATAAAATAGCAAAATAGTATCTCATTTTGCTCTCTGGATCTCAACCACCCCACACTTTACATGGGTTTTCTAGTTTCACTTATTTTAGCACAACTTCTCTAGATTATTGATAAGGAGTGAACCAGTAATGGTTTAATGTATACACTACCGGCCGAATGTTGCTGTTTAAAACATTACAAATATAGACGTACAGTATTGGACAATGAAATTTAGACAAAAAAATGTTAGCTTCTCTGCTACGCTCCTTTATGGATTACTTCCTCCAGGGCGTGAATGGCTGCGACAGTTTGATTGTTTTAAGGTATTGGTTACAGAAATGTCGAATATGCATATTTGATGTTGCAGGTTGGATAATGGTAAACTGTTACGACGGATAATTACGACATTAAGTACGTTTTAGCTGTTGGACACTCTAGGATGACGAGTCCACTTCTCGCGTACGGGTAGACACGTTCGAAATACGTAATGACTTGCAGACGGAGTTTTAATAATTTAGTCTGGATAGGACAAGGCTTTGTGCGGTTTAAACATTGGCGTAGTAATGCACTTTTGTCCTTCGTGGATGTAAGAAAATAAGTGTTAATGGGAACTAACATTGGGAACTAACATTCACCGACAAAATGCAATCTGCAAATGAAAATTCCGGAAACATTGGGCTTAGTTTTCCTTTTTTCTTTAATTATCGACAGAACCAGCCGCGGAATCACTGGCGGGGGAAAAGGAGGAGGCTGGGGGCAATCCCCGGCTCAAACCAACCAAAAATAAAAAAGGGGTTGGGGTTTGCATATTCGTTCAGAGGTCACGTTCGTAAAGTGTGTCGATCCATCTACTGTTAGGTGCGCCGTGTGTTTGTCCTGCCTGACGCACCGTGTTTACATGTGGCTATCCGGCCCCCCCCCCCCAATCCCCCGGAGGCGGGGGTCACAATGAATGGAGTGAGCAGTGATTTACGTAGTGGACCAGAGCAACAGCGGAAGCCTTCCCCTGTTCCTGCTTCAAACCTAGTAGATGCTTCTTCTGGTTACGGTCTAGTGGGTGATGTTTTAATAGGGGAGAAGTATAACTTAAGTCCTGGTTTGCCATGTGTGTCGTCCTTGAACATCCAACCTGGTATGCCATTGTTAGATGTTCCTCCCGGTGCGTCTTCTGCCTCCCCGTTTTTCTTTGGCAAGTGAATGGATTACTTCTCAGGGGAAGCGGTCAAAGAAGCGTCCTCGGCCAGCTAGTTTACCACCAGCGGCAAAAGCCAAATAAGTAATAAGTTTTCGGCGCTGCGTTCTGCTGTCGCTGAGTCTGATTGTGATCCTGGTGTGTGTGATGGTGTAATGCGTGAAGAAGTGGAAAGTGTGGAACGTGCTTCGTGTGTTCCAAAACAAGGTTCAAGTCAAACAACCATTGCTGCAACAGTAGTCGGAGTGGCGCATTTGGATGTTGGAGAGCCGGACAAGGTTATTTCAAGCGACCGCGTAAAATTAGGGGACTTGTTGGGAGTGGCGTGTTTGGATGTTGAAGAGCCGGACAAGATTATTTTGAACGACCCAGTACAATTAGGGGTCTTGTTGGGAAATAAGGTGGAGTCTGAGAGTGGTGGTGAGGCTGAGAAAGTAGTGTTCAGTTCCGCTATGGTTGTGGAGGAAGTGATTGTAGAGGAGGTAGTGAGTGAGGAGATGGTGGAAGGTGCCAGCTAGGTCTGCTTAGTCTTCGTTCTGTGTACTTGGAATGTGAGGGGGATAGGGAACAAGATTGGTGAGGTATCTGGGGAACAGGGTTGACATTTTGGGCTTGGTTGAGACTATGCTCCCACCAGGTTCCATGCCCATTATAGAAAATTGTAGTGGGTTGGCAGGCCCCGGAAATTCTGCTGTTCGTGTTTTCATATAGAGTTGGATTCCGTTTGTTCTGTTCCCTGTTCCGGTGTGCATGGGAGTTGATGCCTGTGTGTTTAGGGTAGGGTGGGACCGAGGTTGACCTACGATTGGAGTGATCCATATCACGGGGCCTCTAGCCAAAGATGATTGGATTAGGTGGGCGAGTTCCCTGCCCAAGCCTCTTGTACTAGGCGTGGACTTCAACTCCCATCATTGGTCTTGGGGTAGTGATAAATGTGATGCTAGAGGGCGTATATTGGCTGACTCTGATGATTTTTTGGATTTGGAGGTGCGGGACCACCACATTTTGCAGACGGTACGGTGAAGTGTTACAAGAATCCGTGTTGGACTTGTTTTTGTGCTCGTCAGAGCTAGTTCATTTGTTCTCTTTTGAAGTGTCAGGGGACTTGAAGGGTAGCGATCATTTCCCTATTGCGCTGTCGAGTGTGGTTAGCCGGAGTGTGTGTGAAGACATGCACTCTCTATGTCACCTTTCTCGGGCAGCCCCTGTGGTAGGAGCAGGTGACTTCGGTCCTTGGGTTTCTCGCTGGGTTAAGAAGCGACAGGATCGCAGGTCCATTTCTCATCGGCAGCAACGGTCTCGTCCAGTCTGGTGGACCACAGCGTGCACCTGTGCGGTGCGGGACCGTAGGAGGGCGTGGCAACGGTTTTTGCAGATGAGGTTCGACGCTCGATGGTACGAGTTTGTCGATGTCTCCGAGGAATCTCCTTTTATTATCCGTAAAGAGAAGGCTCTTTATGGGATCGGGCTATGTGGAAAGGTCTCGTCTGGTTTACCCTTGTCGCGAGTGTGGGCGTTGGTCCGTCCTCAGGAAGTCAAGACCACAGTGACTTGGGTTCTGGGTAGGGACAACGTGATTTTGAGGGGTGGTTAGATGACTGAGGCATTTAATGACAACTTCTCGCTTGTGTTCAACTCCCCAAGTGGTCCGCCTCCTCCTGCAGTTATTGAGACTGCACCGTGGGTAGTAGAACCTCCCCTCTGCGATGTGGAACTGGCAGCAGCTCTGGATGCTTGTTGTGTGGATGACGCTGCTGCTCTCGATCGAATTTCCTATAGTCTGCTGAAGGATCTTGGGGATAAAGGGGCGTGCGGAACTGCTCTCGTTCTTTCAAACTAGGTTTGATGGGGGTTCCATTCCGCCGACGTGGCTTTTTTCTGTACTTACCCCAGTATTAGAGAGAGGCAAAGTCAGAACTAGTGTTGTCCGCTACAGGCTTATTGCTTTGCTGTCATGTGCCAGGAAAGTGTACGAAAGGATTTTGGCCTGCAGTCTTGTCTGGCAGATTGAAGGCTCCAGAAAGCTTTTCAATGCTCAATTTGGCTTTAGGAAGGGTAGGGGTGCCCAGGATGCAGTCATGTTCCTTGAGTCTGGGATTCGAGAAGCATGGGTGAATGGTTGTTGTGCTGTCGCGGTGTTTTTGGACATCAAGGCAGCATATGATACCGTGGATCTGGCTTGGGTGAACCACGCTTTGGCAGCACTCTGTGTGAGTGAGAAGTTGAGGGATGCGATTTTGGCGCTCTTAGGCACTCGGTCTTATGCTATCAGGGTAAGTGGTCACTGGTCGGGTGTTCGCTCCACGACCAGGGGGCTCCCGCAGGGGAGCAACCTAAGTGCAGCTCTTTTTGCTGTGGCCATTAATTCGGTGCTCTCTGAGGTGAGCACCCTGGCTAATGTGGTGGCGTATGCTGATGACGTGGCTGTGTGGGTGGCAGGGTTGGATATTGAGGAGTTGCTTTCTACTTTGGCAGTCGCGAGGGATCCAAGCTACTCGCTGAGAGGGGCCTCGCCCTTTCAGCAGCGAAAACTGAGCTGATGATATTTTCAAGAGGCCCCTATATCACCGGCTCTATGGTGGTTGATGGGATACGAGTGCACTCTTCGCTGAGTGTAAGGTATCTTGGCTTCAGGTTGGATCCGTGTCTCACCTGGGCTGAGGAGGCTGCAATCGTTAGGGAGATCATTGTTTCACAGCCCCGTGTTCTCAAGTCTCTTGCTAGCAACAGACTTGTGGCACGTCGATCGGTCATTACGGCTTTTTACAGGACGTACGTTAGACCGTGTGAAGACTTCCATCTCCCCATCTTGGCGGGGTGCAGGCAGGCAACCCAGGGTATTCAAGTCGCCCTGAATGTGTGCCTGCGTACTATTGCCGGCTGTTTGCCATCAACTCCTGTTCCGGCATTGTTGGTATTTGGTGCATCGTTGCACATGAATCGAAAACGCACGTAAGATGGATGTTGCTGTTGCATCGCTAATCCAGCTGTATGAAAAGTGATGAAAAACTGATTTTCCTCTTTAGCGTCATCAAAACGTCATCCATGTCTTGGGTAATTTGTATTTATAGACCAACAGCTTGAGGGAGTCTAGGGTGCACCTTTCTATCAAATGGATGTTATTGTTTGAGTTGCTACAAGAGCCCCTGAGGTTCAAAATTCAACTTGTTACCACTTCCAAAAAGTGTCCATTGTGAAAGACAAAATGGCCGACTATTGTCTTAAGCTATTGCAATTTACGAGTTAACGGTTCACTGTAGAAAAAATGTGTAGAGACCAAACTTTTCCTAATTTGCATATTTCGGAAGTGGTATGCAAATTAATTGTATTTTGCCTAAACATGGAGCAAAAAAAAAATCACCTTCATGCTGAAATATTCAAATTGGGTTAAATAGCCTTAGACCAACTAAACCTATAATTTAATTACCTGCGTAACTTTGCTTCCTATTCATATTTTCTCAGTTTTGCAGTTATCTCTCAGCTTTGGTGACTTGATCTTTGTCCAGCAGTTGTACTTCTTTAATTTTGTGTGACACTAATGTACCTAAGCCTGTTTCAAGTTTATTAGCAGTGAAACTGAATTTAACTTGTTCATGGAAGCAATGTGAACAGTGTTAAAAATAATACAATAGAAAAACACACTAGCCGTCTTCGAGTGACTGACGTACGTCACGTCAGATTTCTGTATATTTTGGCACATGATACAGTCACAAGCATCAGTACAGTTAGGCCTTGCCGTTGGCAAGAACACTGTTGAATTTTCCCTGTGCTGCAGACACTGGTTTTAGTACATGAACAACTCTTCTCCGTTACTTCCCTTTCGAGCTATTTGGTCTGTTGTCCACGTTATCACTAGCTCATTGATAATTAGCTCCCGGTAGGGAATACCAAATTTGATCTTTGGTTGGTGGAAACAGGCGACAGGTGCGGACTGGCAATAGTGCCCCAACGGCCATTGGCCATTGGGGGGGGGGGGGGGGGGCATTTGAGTCATTTTTTCGTTTTACGTTTTATGGTAGTAAAAAAAAAATGTTACTCATTTTCGGTGGGAAACGGTGTTTTATTGTTTTGTCCTTCTGTTATAAAAAAAATTCTTGTGGGGAAAAGGGGCGTGGGCTGGGGGAGATAATCCCTGGTTTTATAACGTCGAAACTCGCCGCATTCGTTTCTAATACATCGTCTATTATAGTCTGGTTTGCAAGCTAGCAAGCAGCACAACTCGTGTCCTTCCACCCCTGATGCTCACAGACGAAAAATGGACTGGTCCGTTCGCATAGGTTGTTGCTGAGCAACGAAGAGCGGAACAAGTAAAAATGTGGAGTGTGGCTGGTTGAAAACTACTGCTTTCTTTTCTGGTATAAAGTAAGTATTTAACAATTTTCTTTCTTGGTAGAATGGTAGCGTGTGCACGGTGGAGCAATCGTGAAGTAATTTCTTAGGAGAAAGAAACAGGGCCGTAGGAAGGGAAGACGAGCAAGGCACCCGCCTAGGGCGCTGCCTTTCTAGGGGCGCCGCGCTGAATTCCTGCAAACCTTGTAACCGTTAAAGTGGGTCGTAATGCGCAAACAAATTTGTTTATCGATGGCGTTACATACAGATTAAAAGACAAAAGTTTATGTACGGGCACTTCACTGTAGTTACGTTTTGCTTATTAAAGCAAAGTCTTACGTCTCAAGGCACGGACTGTCGCAGATTCGGTCATGTACGCACGCACTAGGCCGATGTATAATTTAGTTAGCTTTAATATAACATTTGTGAAGAATTATTTTATTTTATTCAAATAGACAGTCCCAGGAATGGGAGGTGCTCAGTTTGTTCGCCTTTTGGGGGGGGGGGTATGAAGTTGGTTCGCCTTGGGCGCCAAGGATGCTAGCTACGGCCCTGGAAAGAAATAATAAAATTAAAACTTAAAACCACGAGTAAATTACATTCGTAATTTCTACAACCGTAAGCCTATTTGGTTCTAAGTTGTTTTAACGCGATGTTTATGGCATTTCACTTTCACTACTTCCAGTTCTACTGCGGTGGCCTAGCGGCAGTTGGGGCCACTATTACCTGTGATAATGCTTTTACCTTTGAAGCAGCGCGATGGCAACTGATTATCAGAGGAATTAGCAGCCGCAACTACCGCTCGGGTTCCGCGTACTACTGGAAGAAGGGAGATGCTATATAGACTTTTCTATGCTATTACGTTAGTGAGTTTTCAAACTAGGACTAAAAGTAAACATACAAATCGTAGGTAATTTTTTTTTACTTGATCGATGTATATAGGAAAACAATGTTTTCTAGACATAATTCTTACCTGGACGTCTTAATAGACAGTCTGCATTAACAATTTAGTCGTGTTATGTCCTTCACGCGGCAAAATGTATGTACAACCAGGGCTAGAACACTAACCATATTTTACGTTGTTACGAGAGCGATGAACAATATGACCCTTAAAAATCAGAATTTCAGAAGATCAGAAGTTTTGCAGCAAAAGGTCTAATTAAAAATTGTAATTATGGGGCGTGCGTTTGTTTGGAGCAGTGAAGTGTGCCGAGAGTGGCAGTAACTAAATGCATACACGTGATAACGTTTCACTAGTTTGCAGCACCAATAGGCTGCGTTGTTGCCTCTTTTCTTTATATACCATTAAGGGACTGGTCATTATTTGTGGCGGGGGGGAGGGGGATGAAAATGTTACTGCCAAATTTTCGATGATTCCCTTCGAGACCCTGAAAAAATCTTAACCCTCCCATTCAAAGTCCAAAAATAATGTGACTCCCTCCCCACCCCCACACAAAAAAAAATGCGCTTTTTGTAGCCTATTGAGACTGATGGTTTTCTGTAGCCAAGATTACAGCTGTAGCCAAATTAAGTAAGTAGCACTCCGCACCTACAGTTACCATTAGTTGTAAGGAAAACGTGTCTCGTTTTTAACGAAAAAACTTATTGGGTTAAAAATGTTCTATGAAGCATCGATGTTCCATAGACCCATCTCTTGTCGAGATTATTACAATAAGTATTATTAATAATAATAATAATAATAATAATAATAATAATAAGTCAGCACCTGAAAGAAGCCAAGAAACCAGGTGCCAAGGCTTTTCTACAAAATTCATTGTACAAACTATACTTGCAGTATTGGCACTAAGCTTCAAAACCTTGTAAACACTCATATGATACGGAGTATGAGAAGCTGAGTCTTTTTTTTAGAATTTTGACTGCTGAAAGTAACTTTTTTGAGTTCAAAAATAACTTTTCTTCCATTTCGGTCAGTGTTTTTTCGTGACGTGACACGCGTCACACTTTTTTAATGATCCAAAGTCATTAGTCACTGTCAGGCCTTTCAATTTAGTCAAGGATTTACTGATACATTATGTACAACACTACTCCCTTTTTGTTGCCACGAAAATATTACCTTTTATTTAATTAGTAGTTTCTCTTCTTTGGAACTCTTAACCCCAGCTTGAAAGTTAGCTTCCCTGCCGGTCTCGTAACTCACTGCGCATGACAGGAACTGGGATCGCCTATATAAGCGGACTGCAGCGATCCCCAGCATCTTTCTTCCTAGGGCAATTGCACTAACCAGTTGTTCCTATCATCGATCCCATGGATTCGTCGATCCTCGTTCCTGCTGTTGAATCGCCTGTCGATTTCGGGGGATTCCCTCTCCCTCTCCTTCCCCAGGCCAAAAAGAGAACATTTTCACGGTACCCGATCCTCCAACATCGATCTGTCTCTCATAACAACCGCACCCACGATGTAGGATCTCACCAAGCATCAGGACGGTCCGTCCACCACTGCAGCCTCCGTCCTTCATTTTCTCCTAAGCTTCAACAATTTCCATCCCGTGGAAGTTTTCGTCGGTTTGGGCCTCACCAACGCCACCTTCGTCCGATCCTACCCTCACCAGTGGTTTCAGTTCCTCTAGGAGAATCACCGAGCCCGTCACCTCGTTTCTCACCACCTGCTGGGAAGCGATACCGATCCCCATTCCGACCTTTCGACGACAATTCTGTGATCCCACCACGAATTCTATTAGTTGCCGTTTTCAGGGACCCTTCGATCCTCCTTCACCGGTTCGTGTTACCCCGGTCTCACCTTTTTCTGGGAGTTTTTATGCTGAATATGGAGCTCCCGATTCCCCGGACAATACGCCGTATTCTCCCAGTTTTCTACCTCTCGCTCCCGTCTCGCCTTTTCCTAAATCCACTGGTTCCCGGGCCTCGAGAATCTTACAAGCAGCCCAGTAACCGAACAAGAATTTCCCCAAAATTTGATGAACTTTAACTGCCATTTAAAAAATAGTGTCATGTAAATTTTCCACAATAGGGGCATACAACCTTGACTTTCTATAGAGGGCGGACCCATAACGATATCTTGCAGAGTAATTTTTCTGCTTTGGTGCAGTTTTATATTAATTTAACACGTTTTTTCATCCGTTTTGGCAATTTTTCCAAATTTATTTACTTCGGAGGGGCCCGTAGCCCCCTCGACTCGTCTCTTGGACCCACCCTTGCTTTCGATGCAGACATGTTCCCATATAGGATCGGCTACCGGAAGCTAGTAGACCCAATGGAGGTAATGAGTCGACAATGAGAACCTGCGCAACTTCCGTTTAAGATGACGTTATGCCCTTGCTTTGCAGACCAGCTTTGTAGTTTGTAGCGCTACTGAAAGATGGTGTTGGCATCGACTCTCGAAAATTACAACAAACGCTATATTCAGCCATTTGATTCAATTCAAGGCTTTTTTCGTACAGTTACTAACAGAAATTTGATGTGAAGTAATACATAGTAAAATAATACATCCATCATTTAATGATTTAACAGTACTTCTAGTGATGGAAATATTAAAATTTTCCCCAAATCTACGCAAGATTCACGAACCCTGCTGGTTCCTTTCCCCGGCTTAGAGGGATCATTCCTCTCCGTGGAACAACGCTCTCGGTTCGCTCGGTCCATTACCGCTTCATCTACTTTTCCACCGAACTTTCGATCCTGCACAGTGGATTTCACCAGGTTGTACCCTCGGATTCCTGTTTTCATCCAACCTTTCATCCTCGATCCTTCGAACAAGGCTTCCGCTCTCTCCGGCACTGCTCCTCACCATCCACGCTTTTGTATGATCCTGATCCATCTGTTCCCCTATACTGAGGTATTTCTCACGACCCCATTGGATCCCGGATGCAACTTTCCTATCCTCCATAACAACCACGTACGTCTTCCTTGGAAAAGCATTCATCTTTAATGCCATCTACGACTACACCATGTTGCTGGCACCAATTCTCATCCGGTCAACACGGTTCAGGCGGCATCGAACCTGTTGGCCTTGCTCTCATTCACGAAGTCTCCCAGGTCTGAATTTGATTCCACGCATCCACCGATTCTTCTCCATCTTAGCCTTGGTCCCGTGTGCCATGGATACCCTGTTAACACCAACAAGTCCTTTGATTCCTCTCGTCGCCATTAGCTACGTACGAATTTCCATTTAAAGGACCTCTCAAGACTCTTCCTGCCGCGCTTCACCGATCCACCTGTCCGTGTTTTTCCTACCGCCATTTCCATTTTTCTCAGTCCCGCCTGGCTGCTTACCATCCCTCGATCCTCTCCTTGCAAGTCCTTCAGTGTCATTGATCCCTCCAGCTTCCCGATCCTCGTTCACATCCGGGCACGTTCTACGTTGCTGCATCGTTCCGCCTCCAGAGGGCGCCTTCGTCGTGGCGCGTTCATTCGCATTCGTAACGTTTTTTTTTTGTGTCACTCACAGGTCCTGTCAAGTCATGTCGTCCGATTTCTCCTCTGAAGAACCGTTGCCGACTAATGCTATCAACGTTCCTGACCCAACATCGTGTGTTTGCCTAGGGTTTGCAGCAGGGACAAGAGAACATTTTGATCCACATCCCTACTGCCAACATCACTGCCAATGCAACGAACGGTCTTGATCTTCTCTGCAGCATTTGTGTCACTATCGCCAAAAAAGATTGGGCTGAGATTCGGCGGCGTCACCGTAGTTCCCGTCGTCCAGCAGATCGTTAGCGAAAGCTTAATAACCTACCCAAGGATGCCACTGGCTCTCAACCATTCTCCACTTCATCTACGACATCAAAACCAAAGAAGCTACTGTCCTTATCGTCCCGATCTCATGTTTCTCCAAACAAGGCCTCGGTCCGATCCAAGGTCTCTCCGTTGTTACCAATTGCGATTCCTGGAACATCGGAGGTTTGGGCCCTTTCGCCCACCTCGACCACCACGAACTGGTATCAAGATTAAGAACATCAGACACCCGCTAGCTCCTCCTCGTTTCTCGCAAGTTCGGACTTCTCGGTCCTCGATTCCTGCAGTTCCGACACCCGGTCCTCGTTCTCCATCGTCACAACCAGTTATATCAACAGTGGGTTCGCTTCTTCCATCGGTTGAGTCGACTATCAGCAATGCTGACACACAACCATCCTCTACACTGGTGCCATTCCCACTCCTTCAACCATCCATGCAGCGCTTACTAGGGGATTGCAACTTTCCTTGCTCGATCTCGAAACGCTTGATTTTAACCTAGGGCAGAACGATTCTCTACAGAACTCACTAACCTCCGCACCGAGAACTCGACTCTCCGGTCCACCCTCTCTGATGCCGTGGATCGCAACCTGTCCCTTCACTCGGAATTAATTCGTACCTCAGACTCTTTGGATCTCTTACGTGCCAAGCATCGCCGATTGTGGATGAATATTGCCTTCGCCGTCACAGGCTCCCTTGGACCTCGCCTTCATCATCATCACCACACTGGCACTTATTTTACTCAAGTCGTTCTTGGACGCGCCGTCTCCACGGGACCCCGGCTCCATCTACTCGTCGATCCCCTCACGATCCATTAGTTGCAACCCGATCACCGGCCACCTCCGTCTTTCGAGCAATTCATGCAGCAGCACGAATTCGTTCTCCTCACAAGGACCCCTCGGCCACAGCTGCTCTATTCTTCACGCCTCCACCAATTGTGACTACGATACCTGCACTTCCTTCCGACTTCAGCAGCTGTGCTTCCTTGTGATTCCTTCGATCCTTCACCTTCGTCGGACATCGGTCCTCCTGCCTCCGCCCTTTCAATACCTGACGTGGGCCACGAAGTCCTGCACGATTACGGTTTTTTGGATCAAGCACGTTCTCCCGATCCCTCTTCTCGAACTCCGATCCTCCATTCATACACTTTGACTTCAAAGATCGACCAAAGTCCGGACATTACAGTTCAACCATGTCCCTTGGAACAGGCATGGTCCCGTGCTGCTGCCTCCCCGTCCTGCCAGGCCTTGTCATCATACTCGGTTTGGCAGTACGATGATGCGCCTTCTTTCATTCCGGAATTTCCAGGGATCGGTCCTCACGCCGATTCATCCACCAGAACGCTGCCTTGTTCTCCGTGCCGTCGACGGGCTAAAGGTGTTGCCCTCAGCTTCCGCATTTTACCTTAACTTTTCCACGATCCTCCAAACTTCAGACTTCTGACTCAGTGAGGGGTTTCGTTCCTGATCTCCATTCCTACAATCGAGATTGGCACCGCTACTCCTCGCCTGACTTATAGTGAACTACAAATTGTTTTCTCTTACCTACCCACGAATCAAGCATGACATCGCTTCAACAGTCTCGCCCTTTTCTTCAGTAAAAAAATAAATAAACCAACAACAACAAACACAACACCAACACTAACGAATATAAACAATCTGGTCATCACAATACGAACAATACGCAGTCAACTATGAACATCTGCCATTCGATCCCTTGGATAGATCACCGGCATCGATTCCTACTAATCGGCAATCCTTCTCCATGCTCTTCATTAGACTTTTTGTTCTGCATATTCGCCTGTGCTTCAGCAGCTACCACCGAGCACTGTTATCCAGTCTCCGTGCCAACCTCACATCGATTCCCCTGGTTCGTATGACTTCAATCCGACCCTGCACCTCTGCCTAGTCCTTTTCAATACCGTTTATCAAATGTCTCCTCTGCATGCTGTCCTTCTCTGGTGTGTTCCCTCTGCTGTTCAAGTCTAGGACGTTCCTTGTTCTGGTGTCCCAAGATGCAGCACGCTTCACATATGATGTCTGGATCCGCCTACTTCATGCTTCAGTGCGTTCCGACCTTCCGTTCCTGTTTCGCACGGTTCTCCCCTGGTACCGATTCATTGGACATCGATGGAATCAAGATGGCTCCGATGCTCCCGCTCAATGTAGGATTGGCATTTACTCTTATCTGCATTTCTACCTTCCCCCTAGTGTTGAACCGGATATTTGATTCCTGGCATCAGCTGTTCCGGTTTGCTAGCCCTTGGGACTGAGGATCCCAGGTCCAGGTGGATCAAATGTTCGTGGGTTCCGCTCAGAATTTTTCTGTGGGTCGCCAGCTCGTAACGTGGGTACTCCGAACCTAGCCCACCTCCTAAAATGACGAGGTCTGCTAATTAAATAAAAGGTAATGATATTTTCATGGTAATAAAGACTAAAATTAGTTTTAGTTTTTGTTTGCCTATACGAAAATATACATTACCTTTTACCCACCCAGCCTCCCCACGATGGACTAGGTTCATGTGGGTTGGAAGAAAGATGGTGGGGATCGCTGCGCTCCGTCATATAGGCGATCCCAGTTCCTGTCATGCGCAGTGAGTTACGAGACCGGCAGGGAAGCCAACTTTTCAAGCTAGGGTTAATAGAGCTCCAAAGGGGGGAAACTGCTAATTAAATAAAAGGTAATGTGTATTTTCGTATAGGCAAACAAAAACTAAAATTAACCAGGTGCCCCTGGTACTTTAGTCTTTTTTTCCCCATTTTAGTTTTGAGTTTTTGTTTTCAGCCCCCTGAATCAAAGCAAAATGCATACGGTGTACTCTACTTCTCAAAAAAAAAAAAAAAATTGCAGACGTGAAATTTGAAATGATATGCATGCATTACTGTTTTGACGTTTAACCCTTTAACTGGCAAACTGACTTCGTGTGACTTTTTTTGAGCCAGTCGTGGGATTTTATCTGGCATCTAGTTGGTTTGGAGACGACGACGGTAAGGGTGGCTGTACACCAAAGTCGACAAAACAGGGTTCGTACATGGCCTTGAATTCCTTGCAAAGCCTTAAATTTCGAAACCAAAAATTCAAGGCTTGAAAAGCTTTGAAAATTGGCATTTTTTTTTCTTTTGGTTAAGAGCCTTGAAAAGGTAATTTTTAACAATTTGGTGTGCAAAACGACCTTGAAATTGGCCTTGAAAAGGCCTTGAAAATGGTTTCGTGTCTGGTGTACGAACCCTGGCAAAACGTCGCGAGACGTCGATCTGGTGGAGAGACCCCGTCACACGAAACTAGAAAGAGCTTCGCTTTGTTGTCGTGGGACGCTTAAAGACGTCTCGTGACAACGTGGCATCAGGTGTGTGGCGCTCAGCTCATTGCTATGGTTTTGAGACGTCTGCAGCATGCCGAAACAGGTTTCGACAAAATGTCCTGTCGTGCGACGTTTTGTCAACTTTGGTATGCGGCCACCCTAATTACTGGGCTGTGCTTGCCCCCTATGTTCGGGGTCCTGGAACCCCTTACATAGCTTGGGCGCGTGTTTGGACTGTTTTTCGATTGCCCAGTGAGACGTAGCTGTAAGACAACGTGGCAATTAATGAAAAAGTCGGTGCTGCTTAAAGGAAAAAGTTGTTTAAGAACCATTTATACGAACTACTTCTGATAAACCATTTCGACTATTGTACATCCGGTAGAACTTTTTTTAATGAACAAAATACGAATAAATAATTTACTTCAAAATTGTGTGTAAAACGGCTTCAGGCCACGTTGGAAACCATTTATTTTCTTTTATTGTTTTTTTTTCTGTGTGGTGGAGGGGGGGGGGTTGGAGAAAGTTATCATTCGTGAAGTAAGGAAAATATAGGAATGCGCTGCAGAACATTGGACACTTTTTTTGTGTGTTTGAAGACATTTGTTAAATTTGAAGACCCAAGTTGCACAATGGTTAGGGGGCCATTTACGTTGCATGGCCGGTGGTCAAGTTGCTGCCATTCAGCCCCTGGCAGGCGACTTGCCAACTGTAACGTACATCTGCAATGTCTGAACAGTTTGGGTATCGACCCACGGCACATGTGTAAGTTATTATACCATGAAGTCATTCTAGCCAGATTTGTTTGTCCAGTGACTCTCCTAACTGATGCATGGAATTCAAAAATTCCTCACTTTTGGTAAGTATATAAAATGGCCGCTCCTTACCTTTGTTCACAAATGCTTCAACAGAATCACAGTCTGTGACTGCATGATAGCTCAGCAGTGCCCTTAGTATTGTCGGATCTAACTCCAGTGCAAGAAACTTTATTTAGATGACAGTAGGTCTACTTTTGGTCCTGGATTTAAAATGCACTTTGCTGTTGAAGGTAGTCGCAAAATCTAGAAGTAGAATCTCAACGTCTGTATCAGGAGACGATACAAGAACATTCTTGTAGCTAAGACTACAAGCATGGTGTGTATGAAAAACCGTCTGGTGTCGGCTTTTTCTTGGCAGCAGCGTAGACTCAGCATTCATTTAAAGTACCATTGATACCATTAACCATTTCTCGTCTTTAGTAATGAGTAAGCTTTTCCCCACCGTTACTCTTGTATAACTTTCAGTTGTTCACTGTGTTTCAGTTCCATTTTGTTTTCACCATCGCTTATAAAGCGAATCCAGTTTGCTCGTGTTGCTGGAGTACTTTGATCTCCTCCTGAAGAAATGTTTTCACGTGTATAGGGCCTGCTACTGATACTCTCTTGAGACTCTCCTCACTTGATAATGTTTTTTGTACACAGTGATACAAAATCCTCTCTTTTAAAACCCATGTTGAAATGTACCAACACACTGCTACTAAATACAAGTTTCTAGTTGCCTTGTAAATAAATATACATCACCTTTTTTAAAGCATTTCTCTTCTCAAAATGCTGTTTAATCTAGAGAAATTAAATCGGAGATATCCTTCCGCGTCACTACCTCCTCATATATAACCGAAGCGGAGCAGTATTGCTCACTTTTTCTTCGACGCACGCATGATTCGCTCCAGGTCGATTCCTGATTACCTGGTTCTCGGTTCCTGGTTCCCGATTCCCGGTCCACGGTTCCTGCTTCCCGATTCCCGGTCCTCGGTTCCTGTTCCCGATTCCCGGTCCTCAGTTCCTGGTTCCCTTCCCGATTACCGTCTTACCTCGGGTGAGGGGTATGCTGCTTCCTGGTCCCGATTCCCTCCCCTCTTACCATCTTACCGCGGGTGAAGGGTATGCCTTGTGACGGATTGTCAACCCGCCTTCCTGATCTACTTTCTGGTTCCCCTGGACCAGCCAGTCTTGGGCAACGTTGGGTTTTAGACCTCATAGCGGATCACAATCCACTCGATCCTTGTTACTAGTTGGGAATCTGTTCCTGTCTGAACTCTCGATTCCCCCTCAACCGTGTGACACGGCGACTTCGTTCCCGGTTCCCTGTGGTCAGCCCAGGACCTACGATCCCTCATCAAGGAACGTTACATCAGACTTGAAATCCAAGCTAGGACTCGGAGACATCTACTAATTTAGCTTCGTCTTTTCAACACGATTACCTTCTTTGGACTTGTCCTTACGTTCATCTACCAAGCACACGAATCCGCCCCTCTACACGCTAGCGGTCCGTTCCGAACTGCACAAAATGTTCCTTCACCTCCACGGTTCCCGGTCCCAAGCCATGAGTTCTAGGAAGATAACTTTCACGATTCCTATTCCCCGGACCCATCATCAGTGGATCACGGTTTCCCCACTTCACGCTAATCTCGATCTCAAGATCCCTCTACCTGCATTACTTAAAGCAGTCGAGGGAATCGTCCCCGATTGCTTCTTATACCACAAGCTATGGATCAGTCTCCATGACCAACTTCCCCACCGCCCTCTGTTGTTGGGACAATTATTTTTCCTAGGGCGTTCACGTTTCGTGAACTGCCTTTCAGTTCCGATCCCCACAATACAATCCACGTACCTTCGATTACTGGGCGATCCCGGTCCCTACCGTCGATTCGCTTCGATTCACATGGACTCGCCGGTTGTCATTGTGGCTCCCGATTCCTCGGGTATACCAGCCATAATAAACATTCCTCCGGCGGCCTTTGATCCACCTTGCCTTCAGGAGGACCCGGTCACAACCTTGAATACCTTAACCACCGATCCCTCTCACAAGGTATCTGTTACTACCATCGATCCACATGGACTCATCGGTTGTCATCATGGCTCCCAATTACTCGGGTATACCAGCCGTAATAAACATTCCTCCGACGGCCTTTGATCTGCCTTGCCTTCAGGAGGACCCGTCACAACCTTGATTCCCTTCACCTGTTACATCGATCCCCTTAGAATCGTTAGTTGTGCAGTCACTACGATTCAGTCCACTTACCCAATTACCGGTTCCCTTTCTGATCTTCCAAAGAATCTTCTGCATCCACACCATTCGCCTGATAACACCGCCAGTGACCTGTGGTTGCCTCCCGCCCGATTCCCCCAAAGGAAACTGGGGGACCGCAAGGCAACCAGCAGCACTCACGGTTCCCATCCCACGGTCCTCGTCACCCTTCACAGTCCCGAGGTCAAAGTCGTGCACGGTCCCTGGGACGATCATCCGCCCTTCTTAGACGGCGCCAAAGATCACCTTCCCATTCCCGTCCTAAGGAATCGCGATTCTTACTGTCGCCCCACAGAAGTGGGGGACGCCTTCATTTTTCTGCCAAAGCCTGGCAAAGGTGACATCCGAACCAGTGGTCCTCTCTATAAATTTAGACAGTGTCAAGCTAAATTAAGCTAAATTTAGGTTCCCCCTATACTACAAAGTCCGCCATGGGAATCCACGACACCCACACCTGCTCCTCTACGAGCCGGTAGACTTGTTTTACTTCAGAAAGCTGCACCTCGACTTGTCACCTCCGCCCAGCCCCAGCTTTTACAACAGCAAAATTTTCTTTGCAACACGAAATCAGGCTAATGACGTTTGCTTTTTAACCTGCGACCACTCAATTTGTTCATTTCATATCCACACTCGCATCCAACCAGGCATCCTTATCCTTACTTTTCTCGACGATTGCGTCTTGCCTTCCCAGTTCATCTGCTTTCACCGGCAACCTTCACATCGTGTCTCCTTTACCCCACTTTGGAGATAAGCCTCAACTTGCCAAGTCACGCTTCGAAGTGTTCTTCGATCTCAACCAATCGTCAGTCATACCGTCCCCAGAGAGGATCAAGAACCACCTCTCAGACGTCCAGTACTTTCTCCAACAACCTCGCCACACCTTCTGAGACCTTGCCTCTGTCATTAGGATCATCGATTCCTTCACGAATTTGGTCTCGTACGACAGATGCATGTCCAGGCTGCTTCACCATTATCGGTTGGCTCAACAGGGCAACCCACAGCAAGCCATGCTCGTTCCTCCTCGGCAGATCGATCCCTCTTTCTCGTTCGACACACGACAAGCCATATCTTTACCAGCTCGAGGGATCAACCCCTCATTCCAGTCGACACGGTTCATCGGTGGATGGACATCACAAACCTTACTGCTTCGGTTCCCCTCCACGAGCCGATTCCCTCGATCAATCTATTCACAGACGCATCCTTGACGGGATGGGGTGCCCACATCCGGCACTTATGAAATCGAATCGACCGATCACATCAATCTCCTAGAGTTACGTGCGGTTCTCAACGGCCTATAACACTTCCAACACTATGTCATGAACCATATAGTCCAAGTTCACATCGACAATACCACCGCTGTTGCATACCTACGGAAAGGAGGTGGGACACGATCCCTGTCTCTCCATCACCTCACATCCAAAATCTTTCAATTTTGCATCCAACACCAAGTTTGTCTGCTCCCACTCCACATTCCCAGCAACCTGAATGTGATTGCCGATTCCCTGCACGACGTATCCCACCAGCCAGCGAATGGACACTTCACCAGACGGTTTGCACCAACCTATTCAACATCTGGGGTTGCCCGATGTTGGATCTCTTCGCCACCAGGCTCAATACCAGACTTCCCCTCTTTGTCAGTCCACTTCCCTATCCCCGGGCATGGGCACTGGACGCCCTCACTCTCAATTGGAATCACCTGTTCGCCAATGCCTTTCCTCCTCCACGACTGCTACCGTTAGTGCTCCGCAAGATCGCCAACTCCAACGGCCGGTTCCTACTCATAGTCCCAGATTGGCCAGTAACAGCCTGGTTCCCGTAACTCCTGGATCTCCTCATCGATCTTCCTCGATAATTGCCATTAATACCAAATCTACTCTCTCACACCATGTGATCGCTCCCTCATCCGAACCCTCAACTTCGACATCTCGGGTGGCTACTATCGTCCAACTCCTTCGAACGTCGGGCATTTTTGAAGACGAGGCCATCGGCATTGCCTCTCGGGCCGTCCGCACCTCTACCAACAAAATTTATGACAGCCACTGGCGATGCTGGCTTCGTTAGTGTATCAAATAACAGGTTAATCCTATCGATTCCCCTATGCCTAAATTACTCTGATTCTTAACGTCATTATTCAAGAACGGTTTACGAGGTTCCACGATCCTCGTTTACCGATCCGCCCTAAATGCTGTCTTCAGGGCTGCAGGAAAGACTGATCTTCTTACTGTTACCGAATCACCTCTTTAATCCATTCTTTTCACATGGATAGACCACGATTATGCCGACAGTTCCCCGACTGGGACCTATCCATTGTCCTATCTGCCTTACTATCTCCTCCCTATGAGCCCATGGGATCCTCTCAACTTAGCCATCTCACCAGGAAAACAGTGTTCCGTGTGGCCCGTGCTGCCTGTCTTCGCTGTGAAGAACTCTCAAGCTTTATCTGCCACTGTCTCCGATTGTTTTTCCCTAGGTAACTATACCGGTGTTACCTTGACTTCCTTTCGGGCAAAAACGCAAAAACCTACTGAACAGACAAAGCCTTTTATCCAGACTTCCCGGATAAAAGGCCGACTTCCAGGTGGCAATCCGCTTCTACCTCAAGGCGTCCAAACCAATTCGGAAAGACAGAACCCAGTTGTTCATTCCTTTCAACAATAGAACTGGCATAACCTCCACTCGCGTGATTGCCACCTGGTTCAAAACTATCATTGTACAGGCTTATGAAACTCTGGATATTAACTGCTCAACGGAAGGAATTCGAGCAACTGCACATGAACTTCGTGCCGTCTCAACTTCCTGGGCACACTACAGCAACATACCGATTACTGACATCATGCAAGCAACATCCCGGCGTAATCACACTGTTTTTACTTCTCATTATCTCCGGGATATGTCCCACCAGGCTGTTGGACTTTACCGCATTGGACCATTTGTAGCGGCCCAATGCGTACTCTAACCCCTTTGCACACCTTGTTCAGTGTAGGGAACCGCTCGCTACCTAAGGGAACTTGGTCAAATGGCACCCGCCGCCTTGACGAAGTCTGTGGAATGCTTTAAAAAAGTTAATGTATATTTTCACGGCAACTAGAAACATCAAAATACCAGTATTATCTGGTTGATTTTGGTTTCTGTTGCCTCCTGAAAATATACATTACCTTGCTTCCCTCTCTCCTTCCCTCTTGTCGCCATCCAGGCACAATAGAGGTCCGAAAAGGTGGGCAATACTGCTCCGCTTCGGTTATATATGAGGAGGAAGGATATGAGCGACGCAGAAGGACATCTTCGATTTTAATTTCTCTACATTAAACAGCATTTTGTGAAGAGAAATGCTTTAAAAAAGGTAATGTATATTTTCAGGATGCAATAGAAACCAAAATCAACCAGGTAATACTGGTATTTTGATGTATTAATATACCACTCCACGTTCTACATGCAGATGTCAGCAAATGAAGGACAGCTTTGGCATCTACAATCACACAGTATATAGAAGTGCAACCCAAGAGAAAAAGCCTCCTTAAGACATTAGAAAGAAGAAAACACTTTACCACAATACCGTGGAAAACAAAAGTCCACTTGAATTTTCGGTGAATAAAACGTTCACCATCTTCAGAAGAGTACACAACAAAAAGTACTACGAACTACATTTCGAAGCTGTTTGAAAGCGTGTCCACAGGCAACCTGCAAACTGGAACGCGCAGACCCTTTTCAAGAGCAATAACCAGTGTAGATTTTCTTGTTTTGAACACGAGCATGACTTGTTTGAAGCACGGTAGTACTGACCTTATTGGTTATTGAAGGAGAGACCTCATATCAAAGTGTCGCTTCTGACCAATCACTGCCAATCTTGCAATCAAATCACGATTGGACTTGGCTATTACTGGACGATCATTGCATTCTACAACCTTTTAATTGGTTGTGAAATGAAGGAAATCCCAGTCTTCTTTATAGCTGCATAAAAGTCAATTGCATTTGATTGCAGCCGCTTCATTATAAATTCCACTGCACTTTGTTCAACAGTTCTCTCAGCATAAAGTAGCATCTGCGTAACTGAAAAATCAATTTCTCGGCCAGAAATCAGTACAGTAAGACAGGATAATGGGTTAAATGGACTGCCACACCAATCCGCACAAGTTTGCAGAACCTGGTATCTTTACTGCCATCAGCTTGAATACGTGCCATCTCGTGGCACTTTTGTGCCATTCCAGTTCTCACATATTGAGAAATGATGGATCCATCATTTCTCACTGCTCCTACTACTGATCCATCATGTCTACTGCTCCTTCATTGTTGCTGAATTGTTCAATGCTGCTCTTGACTTTTCAAGATAGATTTGTCGTATAGCTCATCTTGTTTCTAATAATCGAAAGTTATTTCGTAATCGAAGCTAAGTCTAAATAAACCCAACGCCTTTTGCATTTGCTGCTAGTGGCGCTGGTCACAAATTAGCATAGCGATATAAAGTGAATTACTTGTTCCAGTTTTCAGCAAAAGCTGGAAATTTTAGCAGCATCCAGACCCATGTACATGCCAAGTTTAATCCCGAACTGATAAGTGGTTAAAAAGAATCGCCTGGACAGACAGTTCCAAATTCCATTAATGAACCTTCCCCAACCGTCCTTCAGATGATTAACATAAGCATATCCCGCTTGCTATCATGGTTGAAGCAGGGGGTCGCAACTGTACTAGAAACAATGCATTCCAAATCTTCGCACTCTACCTTCCGTCCAACGCTTGGCCGACGTCAATAACACCAACATAGCGCCAGCCAAGCCAAGTTCCGGTTCTCGTCTGAATGAGATCTAATGAGATTCGCTGAATGCCAATCCTACAATATATTTATTTATTTATTTTATTCAAAAAATTATTGTAACCTCCCCTATAAAGAGCTTGACAACAATTTCACGAATCTCATTCAGGCGA